>JXCR01148048.1:77662-136221 GCA_002079205.1 Phalaenopsis hybrid cultivar
TTTTTGTGTTTATGCTCTTTCTTTACATTTTTCCTGAAGTTCATATTGAGGGTTTTGTCCATGTATCTATAGAAATTTATTTTTGGTTTTAGAAGTTATATTTTTTTGAACTTAAATGCATTTTACTTTCGAGAATGTTAAATGATATGGTGCTATTGAAATATAAGTCGATAAAGTTGACATTTCTATCATGATTTTTTTCATGTCTACTTGTAAAATATAAGATGAACACAAAATATAAGCATCTACGATTCGAGAGATGAGCGGTCTCTCCCAATTCTTATAATTCTAGAGTAGTAAATCTCTCACAAATCCTACTCCTAAGACTCATAATTCAATCTCATGCATATCCCTAACCCTAGACATAACAAGCATATTTCTACCCAATGATAATAATTATAAAAGACTAAATTGTCCTTAGGTGTACAAAAGACAAATTTGTTTTTAGGTTAAGAGTCCTTATAACAAAATATTGATTCTTAGTTTAACCTTAGAACCTCCGACTGGATGGCAATCTTTCAAAATCGATGTTATTTGTTTCCTTATAAATAAGTTTATATTAAATACTTAAAAATTCAGTTATATCATTTTAAAATTGAAATTGATCAAAACCAAAATTTTCNATGATTATTTCGAGCTACCAAATCCATGTATTTATGCACGCCACGATCAAACCATTGACAATTTGATAAGGATGAACAAACGGGTTGAGATGTTATGATGAATTTTGATATTTGAAAAGTAAATGAAGGAGGGTGTTAGATTTGTAAATAGCAATGTTTGGAGTGCTATGTATGTATGTATTTTTTTTTAATTTGACAGACAAAAATAAGCAGTAGTTGCTTGCTTATGATTCTCAATATTTACATGAATTTGAGACTTTACCATTAATGTTTTGGAAAATTTACATACATACCACACAATTCTTATGTTTTTACATATCCAACACCGAAACTTTNATTTTTTTTAATTTGACAGACAAAAATAAGCAGTAGTTGCTTGCTTATGATTCTCAACATTTACATGAATTTGAGACTTTACTACTAATGTTTTGGAAAATTTACATACATACCACACAATTCTTATGTTTTTACATATCCAACACCCAAACTTTTCNAAGGAATAGTGTGGTATTTATTTAAATGTGTCTAGATTTTTTATTGAGGCTATTTATCTTTTTCTGGTTTTTTATATATCTTTAATCGAATTTATTAATATTCTCATGTCATTATCTCAAATAATTGAGATAAAATTGATGATCTGTGACTGCTGGAAGGCGTTGATCCTCAGTCTTACTTTTGTGCAGCTTTGATGCAAATTAAATATGTTGGTTGTGCATAGAGCTGTCAAAACAGCTCGTTGTTCGTGAACAGCTCGTGTTCGGCTTGTNGGAAATATTAGGTGTTAGATATGTAAATATATAGGAATGGTGTGGTATTTATTTAAATGTGTCTAGATTTTTTATTGAGGCTATTTATGCTTTTTCTGGTTTGTTATATATATTTAATCGAATTTATTAATATTCTCATGTCATTATCTCAAATAATTGAGATAAAATTGATGATTTGTGACTGCTGGAAGGCGTTGATCCTCAGTCTTACTTTTGTGCAGCTTTGATGCATATTAAATATGTTGGTTGTGCATAGAGCTGTCAAAACAGCTCGTTGTTCGTGAACAGCTCGTGTTCGGCTTGTTAAGAAGCTCATGCCGAACACGAACAACACGAATAAATATGTGTTCGTTCGTGTTCGGCTCATTTTGGCTCGAAGTACTACTAATCAATTGTATATATATCTTTGCTGAGTAGTATTTTTAAAAAATTTATTTCACTATAAGGCTACAAAGGTTTATAATCAATTAAAAGTATTAATGAAGAAAATAGAATAAAAATTATTAATTGAAGTTCAAATGATATTTTAAATCTTGCCCCAATCTTTAACATCTTATGGTTACGTGATTAGGGTTGTCAAAATGATTCTTTGTTCGTGAACTGCTCGTGTTCGGTTCGCTAAGAAAATGAGTCAAACATAAACACACTTTTTGAGCTCGAAATATAAATAAGTCTGGGCTCACTCTTGTTCGGCTCGTTTACATCTCTAGCTGTGCAATATATATAATGCAAATTTGTATTTTTGAATAGCTCTTTTTGCACATTTTGTAAAGTCAATAGGGATTGTTTGCAACACTTTTCTACTTCTGTGCAAATATTAATAATATTAATGTTTTTTTTTTTTTTTTTTTTTTTTTTTTTTTTTTTTTTTTTTTTTTTTTTTTTTTTTTTTTTTTTTTTTTTTTTTTTTTTTTTTTTTTTTTTTTTNAAATTTTAAATCGTTACATCATGATCATGATTCTAAAAAAATTAGGGGTGTTTATGTAATTATCACCCATTCTTTTGTTAGGCCTGACTTTGCTCAAGGCCTTCTTCTGAATATATATTAATAACCGAACTGCTCTATGAGCTGTTGAGCACAATAACATTACAATTTGAATTAGGAGTCATTATAATGGCAGAGCTCAATTATTTCATCCTAATGTGGTCAAATAAGTGTTAATGTGTTCGTTAACCGCATAATTTGACTATTTAGATTTGCATAAAAGTGTAATAAGTTAAAAGCAGCACGCAAATGGAGATTTTTTTATGAGGAAAGGTTTTAAAGGAAAGAAATTTATGAGGTTTTAAATGTGATAGTTGTGTTAGGGAAATCTGGGATCGCATGTGAGGTTGCCAGCAGAGCAGTATCGATGAAATCAATTTTGATGATAATAAAAGATGATAGGACAGAGACAACGGCTCCAAATGTGGGATAGTCATGACATAGAGTCTTTTAGGATATCACGGTCCAGAACTTATCACCATGGTCATTACCGTTCGAGGAGGTTCAGTCTTGAGCGAACCGTAGATTATTTTGGGAGGATTCAATAGTATATGTGGGACTTGTTGACTTAGCTTAGTTCATTAGTGGATTACTTTAGCGAATCAATATTGATGTATGCTCGCAAGTGGAGGAAAATCTTTAAGTGCCTTGGGGGATGGTGTAGCCGCCTATGGGATCCAAGTGCTTTTCGGACCACAATTGAGGAATTTTTAACCTCGGAGGTTGCAACAGCTCCATCATCGACAACAGGCAGACAAAAACTTTGATGAATAAGGTAAAAGTCCCTCCAACCCAAGGAGATAGTCGCGGAGGCTTATGAGGCCTTAACAGGACCTTGTTTTAGTAAGGGCGGCCAATTCAGTAGCTAGGTTGAAATGGCCAGTCCTAATTATGGTGGTGAGCTTGTTGTTGCTTCCTCTTCATTATCTTTTTTATTATAAATAGGATGTTTATTATTTTTAGGGTTAGTTTTTACTCTGTTTGCCGGAAGGATAGTCGTCAGTGCCCAAATGTTTTCTTTGAGGGTTGTCTCTAAAGGTGAGAAGATGCTTCAGTTCTAACTCATCCTATGTTGTTGCTTATCTACCCCTCCACTTCCTCGACCTTATCTCAGGCATCGGTTTGCTGCCGTCTTTACCAGCTATTTTTGTTGTGGTCCGACCACATAATCCCTTCCTTGCTTCCCATTAATGCTAGTTGTCATCCATCCTGCACCCTTTGACAGTTGTTGATGCTTTCCCTGCAATCCCTAACCCACTAGTCAGATGTCCTGCTCCATTAGCCCTCTGCCAACCCCCATCGCCTGCACCCTTTACAGTTGCTTGACGACAGCCGCCCTCCCTACATCCACCTGAACCTGACGCCACCCTCTCTACCATCTCCTAGTCGCAACCACCCCTTTCTCTACCGCCTACACACCATCAACTCTCCCCCCTGCAGCTCACAACCCATCCAAACCCTCCACCTATTCTCGCAACCTCCCAGACAGCCATCCCCACCTGTTATCCAACTGTAGCCCATCAATTTTGTCCTCACCTAGAGTGTTGTTTATATTTTGCACTATTTTATTCCCTATTTTGAGAACCTTTGTTGTAATCTTTTTGAGTTTTTCATAATAATATTATGCTCTATTACAATTTTTGTTAGCTCCGGTACCACCTTCCACTCTCCCCTTATGAACAAAAATTCCCCTTCGAAATCAAATTCTTAGATACTAACAATTTGTGATAAAGAGTGAAAGCTTCAAGGCTTATAAATTCATAGCATCAAAGGTTTTTTTCCTTTATATGAAAAAAGAACCCTCTTAAATTAAAAAAAAAAACTCAATCCCCTTAATTTACTAAAAATAGGTAATACGAGCAAGAAAATCATAAGAAAGTTTTGCTTCATACTGATAAGGAGGAGAAAGGTATTGAAGAGACAGAAGAATCCCCACCTTGGTTAGAGAACTTGAACTTAGATTTAAGTTTTGTATGCAATGAAATGGATGTGTTTTAATATCATCAAATTAGTGTCTTTTTATAAATGAAAGAGGTGATGCTTCTGGTAAAAAGAGATAGGTATAAAAGGACGGGGTAGGTGGCGTGAAAGGAGGTAGTTAGGAAATGAGCATGTAAGTGGTGTCAAATAAGGAGTCTTTTATTAGCCAACACAGATGGTGTCAGACTTCCCTGCTCATGGATGGAGCAGTGCAAGTGTGGTTTACACATGCCACTTTGACATACACATGCCGCATTAGTGTATTCATGCCAAAGGATGACGCTTTTTCCCCAAGTTGAGGGGCGCCTATGTGCCCTATATGGTGGCATCGCTTATGCACCCTAAAGGGTGGTAGCGCTTATGCGGCCTAAAGGGTGGTAGTGCTTATGGGCCCAACAAGATGGTGTCTATGCGCCCAAATGAAGGTGAGCCCATGAGATGGTTGATATATCTATTGGATCATGGAGTGAGGGAGTGTGACACCAGCTTTCTACAACATTGACGAAGGATTCACACCTCATAAATTTGGAAGAATACATGAGAGGTGTAAGTGGTGAGATCATGGGAAGAATTAACCACTAAATGCCACGAAGCTCAAAATGACTAATGTAACCTAAACACATAAAAACACACACACAAGATCATGCTTAGGTTGTCTCCGAAATAGCACTTGGTTTTATGTCCTCAGTCTGACAATGTCATATCTTAATCTTTAGGTTGACCTAAAGTAGGTATCCCTCTAAGACCAATCTTATCTCCTCTTTAGTCTCTGACCATTAAACTTAAACACAGAAGCATATTTTCTTTACTTGATATCTAGAGCTCCAAATGGGCAAACCTTTACTGCAGTGAACAGATCAAACCACCTAGATTTAAGTTCTTCTATAAATAAATTTAATTTTTAATTAAACAACAAAAAGTATTGTGTCTGGATTCAAAATATTTTTTAATAAGCTTCAGGTTATGCCATTTCTCCATTTATTCTTTATAGATCCTAGCATTCTCATAAGCTTCACATCAATCTCCTCTAATTCCTCAACAATAGTAACATTTTTTCTGCTAAATCTTTAATATTATAATTGAATTCCTTTATTGCTCAGCAGAACCTATGCTCTAACTCTACTGGAAAGTGACAGACTCTTATAAAAATCAACTTCCTTTGGGTGTCTTATAAGCTCTTCTATAGGCCCATAAAATATTATTTAGCTTGGGAGACCAATTCTTACTACTTGGATTAACAGTTTTTTATAAATTTTTTTGTTAACCTTATTAGATACCTCTACTGATCCATTAATTTGAAAATAATAATCAGTAGAAATCATATGTTTAATTCAAAATTTAGTCACTACTGCCTTAATTCTTTTATTGCAAAATAGCTTCTCTATCGCTAACTTTAACTCTAAGGGTCCTAAACTACTAAAAAGATTTCTTTTTAAAAAACTCATAACAGTCTTTGAATCGCATTTACATAATGAAATTGCTTCAATTCATTTTGAAACATAGTCTGCTGCTACCAGGATATAGATCTTTCTTAAAGAAGGCAAGAATGATCCCATAAAATCTATTTCCCAAACATCAAATATCTCCACCTCCAAAATATAATTTAAGAGCATATCATTTCTTTTAGAAATATTGCATCCTCTCTTGCATCGATCACATCTTTTAATATAATCATTAACATCCTTATAAAGGGGCGACCAACAAAATTCAAATTGTAAAATCTCATAAGACATTCTAAATCCTTTAAAATGCTCTCTAAATTTTGAATCATTGCTCTAATAATCTCTTGAAATGTTTCTAATGATACACACCTCCTAATAAATTAATCCTTACCTTTTCTAAATAAGAAGTGCTCATCCAAAAAAAAAGGCATTAGAAATGAACTTGTTCCTTTGGTTGTATTACATATCAAAAGACATGATACCACTAACTCTGCAGTTCATTATGCCAGCATATCAAGGAATGTGTTGTTTAGAAATAACAAGTAATTGTTCTTCAAGAAAATTCTCATTAATATATTCAAGAAGTTTAGAAAAAATATCCAATTATGATCTCTGTAAATAATCTATTACTTGATTTTCAGTACATTATCTATCGAGTATCTCCTTATCAAATTATTGTAACAAAAGTATTTAATGAATCATTTGAGATTTAACATTCTTTTTAGTAATGAAGTATTTAATTATAGAGTGGTCGATATGGTTTTTAACCTAACAAATATGACCTAAACTTGTCAAATTTAAAAGCTATCGTAAATACCCCCTTTTCTAAGGTATAATCCACTTGTGCTTTGCTCAAAGTCCTACTCACATAATATATCACATGTAAAATTCTTTCTCTTCCTTGTAACACTACCCTAGATCATAGTCAATTGCATCACATATTAACTCAAATAGAATCTCCCAGTCAGCTATAATGATAACTTGTGTGGTGACTAATTTATCTTTTAAAAGCTCTAGCCATTTTCATCAAACTTAAACGATACATCTTTCTTTAAAAAATGGCATAAACACTTATATATCTTAGAGATGTTCTAAATATATTTAGAATAGAACCCTGCTTATCTAAGAAAACACCTAATTTCTTTAACAGACGTGGGTAGAGGTAGTTTTCTATAATTTAAATTTTAGCGTGATCCACTTCCATTTCTTTCTCGGATAACTTATGCCCACGTACAATTCCTTCACAAACCATAAACTAATATTTTTTTAGATTTACTGCTAGATTAGTCTCTTCGCACATTTGTAAAACTCTTGTTAGGTGTTCAAGACAGACATCAAATGACATGCCAAAAATTGAAAAAAAACACCCATAATGACTTGTATCCTTTTTTTATTCAAATCCAAAAAGATTGTCATCTTATATCTCTGAAAAGTAATAGAGGAGTTACAAAGTCTGAAAGGCATTCTACTGATGGCAAACATTTCATAGATACTAGTAAAGGTGATATTATGCTGATATCATGGAGTTATATGTAATTGATAGTAACAGGAATATACATCAAGAAAATAATAGTAACCGTGCTCTGCCAATCTATTTAGCATATAGTCGATAAAGGGCAAGGGAAATGGTTTTTCCTAGTGGCTTTATTTATTTCCTATAGTCCATGTATTTCTTCACCATGTGACACTTCTAATGGGCATAAGTTCTTTTTGGTCATTTTCCACTACCGTCACTTATCCTTTCTTAGAGGTGTAATGTATTGTCATGCACCATCGGAAATGTGTAAATGATTCCCACATCTAAACACTTAAACATTTTCGTTTTCATCACTTCTTTCATGAGAAGGTTTAGCCTCATCAAGGGATCAACTTTGAGTTGATAATTCTTTTCCATCAAAACTCCATGCATGCACAACAAATGACTAATTTTATTCATGTCCGCTATAGTCCACCCATAAGCTTGCCTAAAGTTCCTCAATACATGCATACGCCTTGTCTCTTGCAATTCAGTTAATTCAAAGGAAAAAAATAACGGGCAAAGCAGATGATTCTCACAAAAATGCATACTTCAAATGTCCAGAAAGAACCATAAGTTCTACTGCACGCCTCAACTAAATATGATATTAAAAGTTCAACATTAGTTGAGTTGTTTAAGATGCATCACCTTTCTCCTTTTTTTTTACATTTATATCATTCAAATCTTTGATATCACAATAAAAAACTATCATCATTTTAACTTTTAAAAGCGATGGTCACATTTTCATACTTATGTTAGGTACTATGCATGCAATAATTTAAGTTTGGGTATTAAGTATTGAAATTCATAGAACTTAATTAGTATGTATGTAAATATTCCTTTTTCGTTTTTGGATGGATAGTTGTAATTTGTGAAAAAAGAAGACCTTAGCAGTTAACACGTAACAGAGCTTAAATTCTTATGCAAGGAATTACTCACAAAATTTTTTATGAGTTAGGTATCAAATTTCGTTGATATATATATATATAGTGCCGCTCACCGTGAGTTTTTAGTGGTGCAGCATAGCGTAAGTCCCATTGGGGTCACGAGTTCGATGCTGCCTGAGTGCACCTGTCTTGCAGTGCGGGATCGAGTGGTTAAGCACATGAGAGTGGCTAGGAGCTCGTATCATGGCCTCCAACCAGATTGTATAATATGATATATATTCATAATTCTCTTTAAAATAAATTTCTTAGTAGCATGGGAAGCAACCACTTTCATGATTCAACAAATAATAAAATAAATTATAAATATATAAAGAGTAAAGTGTCAAAATAGTCTACGATTATTTAGATACAGCCATTTTAGTCCCAGAGTTTAGATACATATTAGTTTGGTCCCATATTTTAAATTGGAGTTAATGCAATCTTTGTTGAGGAATATTAGAGTCTAGAGATTAATTTGACACTTCTATAAACTGCGGGAGTAAAATGATCGCACATACATAATTAAAGAGCTATTTTGATACGTTGCTCTCGGGCTATAAAAAAAACTCGTTGTTCGCGAACAGCTCGTGTTCGGCTCGTTCGTTAAGTGAACGAGCCGAACACGAACAAATTTTTAAAGCTCGAATTATAAACAAGCAGAACACGAATAACTCCTTGTTCCCTCGTGTTCGGCTCGTTTTAGCTCAAAATAAAAAAAATTATATAACTATTTATATGATAATATATTACATATATTATTTATATAATAATATATTATATATATTTATGTCTAAATTTAAAATGTGGTTAGTGCATTCTCGATCCAGGTTCGAATCTCACACTTTACAACTATTTTTCTCAATTTAAGTTTAACGAGCCAATTTCGAGCCGAACATGAACACAAATATTTTAATTGAGCCGAACACGAACACACTGTTCACGAGCCGATTTCAAACACGAGCCGATATCGAACACGAGCTACTTCGAACGAGCCGAACACGTGGCTTATATTTATAATCGTAATTATTGTTGAGATAATTTTTTTTAAAAAGGGTTTACATAAATGCCATTTAATTCTTGTGTATTTATTGTCTATAATATCTAAATTTTAATTTTATAAATATGGCAACTTATTTAAGCATTTAAAAAATGTATTAAATAGCGATACTTTTTTAGTTTAATATAAAGAATATGGGATAAGAATATAAAAAAGTAAATTGTAGGAGTTTGATATGCAAATACAAAAAATCAGCTTTTTGTTATCATTTCATCAGTCGCTCGCCCAATATATTTCCCTCTCTGCGTGCTTGATTGATACTCTTTACTTCACCGAGTTCTTCAAGAAATCTCTCCTCCTATCACAGATTGATAGAGCAAGTACCGAAAGATTGCTTTTTTGATTATTCTAGGTCTGGAATCCATAAATCCATACTGCAAGGAGGGAAAGAAGGGGGATTGTGCCTTTGGGCTTCAGATAGATGGGCGGCGGCGGCTTCCATGGCTGAGTTTAGGCGTCAATGCGAACTTCTGGGAACTTGCAAATTGAAAGCTAGGGTTTTGGCTTGAGAAAGCGGTGATTTTTAGTGGTTTGTGAGATGGAATCTTGGTTTAGAAGCTGGTAGCATATTTTGATGGAGGAGTAGGTTCTGGAGTTGATCGGAAGCGGATCGGTTGGGGTTGGTGAGTCTGAGGGCTGGTGGAGATTCCTCCTCAGGAAGCCGCAGCGTTTTAGGTTTTTGGCGAGTCTGAAGTCTGGGGCGTGATCCTGCGCTCACCATGGAACAGGTCATCGGTGGAAAGTTTAAGCTTGGGAGAAAGATTGGAAGTGGATCTTTCGGAGAATTATACCTTGGTAGGTCAAATCTCTTCACGTTTATGTATCGCTGAACAATACATGTTCCTGTTTTACTTTTAGGTTTTATGGGTTGGCCATTTTAGCTGTGTTTTGTGTTTTTTAGGTGTTAACATACAGAGCGGGGATGAAGTAGCCGTCAAGTTGGTAAGTTTCTGCTGATTAATAGATTTGTGACGCCTTTTCAATGATTACTGTGGACTTTATTTTGATTTTCTATAATGAGATGTGTTTAATCATTGAAAATTTTTTATCGAAGTATGAAATTCATGCAAAAAAAAATTTTTCTTTAAAACTGTTTTGGTCATCAATGACTTTAACTAGCTCAATGTGAAAATTAAAAAAAGTTTCTAGTTTTTAGTTGTACAGTTCCTTAAACTTTGTCAGTAAGGTGCTGGGATTTGCTCCAGTGCTGTTCTACTTTTTAGTACAGCTTATCTCTATCTTGTCGTTTTGTTCATTAAAACAAGTTTTTTTTATCATGGAGCTTACTGGAGCAGAAGTTATTTACATATTTGTCAAAATAAGTGAAGAATACTGAATTTGTTATCTGCCTGCAGAATAGATAACTCAATATTATAGTTTAAACAAAATTGCCCTGTTTTGTGTTTTTTTCTTTTTTCTTAAAGCTTCCTGAGCAGTCGAAACATTGCTATTTACAAAATTAGCACCCCAAGTGATTTAATTTGAACTACCGAACCGATGTATTTATATGTGCCATGATCAAACCATTGAGAAATTGATAAAAATGAAAATTATGAGTTTGAGTTTTATCATGAATTTTGATATTTGTGCGAGTTTAAAAAATGGATGAAAGATGGTGCTAGACTTGTAAATTGCTATTTTTTGAGTGCTATGTATTTAATTGCCCCATTATTATTGTGTCAGGATTAATTCTTCCACTTTTACTTAACCATTCCAATATGTTTTTAGGAATCTGTAAAGACAAAGCATCCTCAGCTTCATTATGAATCCAAACTTTACATGCTTCTTCAGGGAGGAAGTAAGTTTCTCTTTACATTGTATATTTATTAAGGAAGATTGGCATACATTCAACTCTTATGTCTTTACCCATCCAACACTCAAAATTCAAAATTTTAATTTTTTTTACATACATACCACAGTTACCACCTTACCTATACATTAAAAGGTGTATTTCAGTTTTTAAATGTTAAAATGGTGGTATTTTTGATGTGATATGATAGATTTGAGTGGGTATAAATGCAAAAAGTAAGTTTTAGGTCTTTGATGTGTAAATATATAGCATTTGGGTGGTATGTATGTAAATGCCCCATTTATTAAGTTATCTGGTTAATTGTCTTTTCTATTTGAAATAGCTGGAATTCCTCACCTGAAGTGGTTTGGTGTCGAGGGTGAGTACAATGTAATGGTCATTGACCTTCTTGGGCCGAGCCTCGAAGACTTGTTCAACTATTGCAATCGAAAGTTCTCATTAAAAACTGTGCTCATGCTTGCTGATCAGATGGTTAGTTCATAATTCTCTTTTTCTTTTTTTCTTTTATAGTTTTTGGTTAGTTATTCTTTGTGAACAATTTAAATTAGGAAGATTTACATACATACCGCTCAATTCCTATGTGTTGATGTTAATCTATAGGTTAACCGTGTTGAATACATGCATTCGAGAGGCTTTCTTCACCGTGATATTAAGCCAGACAATTTTCTCATGGGCTTAGGACGCAGAGCCAATCAAGTATGTTAGCGTTATTTTGAAATTCATATTATAAGCCGGTGTTAAAATTGCTTTTTTTATACTCTGCAACTTGTTTTGGTTTATATAACTTTGGCAATTTCCCTCAATTTATTGTATGATTTTGCATTTTCATACACCCATGCTTTTCAATTATCTCAAAATTTAATTCAGCTCCTGGCTCCAGCTAATAACTAAACTACTGGTGTTTTATTTAATTGTAGGAGAATTTTGCATCACAGCATATAAGAAATCACACCAAATTCCTCTGCCTTCATGAAATGTACCAAATCACCAAAGCAAATCTTATAGTCTAAATGATGAACTAGATAGATTTATGGGAAATTTACATACGCAGACACAATTCTTATGTTTTTACATATCTCACACCTATACTTTCATATTTACATACATAACACTTTCAAGCTTTAAAACTATGCATGAAAATGTGCACTTCACTTTTAAACAGTGGTTATAGTGCTATTTTTGATGTGATATTAAAGATTTCAGTGCTATATGTGTAAATATGAAAGTTTAGGTTTGAGATATGTTAATACATAAGAATTGTGTGCTATTTATGTAAATGCCCAACATGAGAATTCAAAGAAGTATTCAATTGCACTGTGGATACTTAATGCTGTTGCATGTGATTGAGGGTCATTATAAAAACATTTTGCTGACATAAATTATATTTAATAAATGAAATGAAATTCTCTTGTATACTTTAAACACAGATAATTGTTTTCCTTAACATGGTACTTTCGATGATTGTTTTCCTACTTGTTAGACACCCTTGTTGGGATATGGCTCATGATGATTTTCGTGATGATTTTCTATTTGTTAGATTATATTGTTTAATGGATGTTTTTTCACATTGTGTATGCCAAATCTATCTATAATTTCTTATGCAGGTGTATATTATTGATTATGGCCTTGCAAAGAAATATAGAGATCTCCAAACTCATAAACACATTCCGTACAGGTGAATCTTAACCTATCGTCGTGTTTTTAACATTTCAAAGTTTCCTTATCTTCATTCCTTACAATATGTCTTTTGGTAACGAACACTTCAATTTCCAGCATGCATCAATTTATCTATATATGTTCTTCTGTAAATTGGAAAAAAAAAGCAGAAGTTTTTAGGAAATTTACTTAAGAGGATTGCATGTGAATTTTGCATGAAAATAATTAGAAGGTGAAACTAGCATTTAAAATGCTAATTGCATATTCATGTTTAAATTTAAGCTCGTGTAATTGTGCCGAATATGTAACTTTGTGTCGATTCATTTAAGATTGCGGTCAGTTATGATCATAAACAATTATTCTTGCTTTTTTATTTTTTTGGTAAATTTTTCAAATATTTGTAGAGCTACTCAGATTGACGCAATCTCTATGTGAGCTGATTTATGATTTATTGCAGCAATGTAGCGTTTCATTAATTGATAGATTTCCGCAGTCTCATGATAACATCAAAGATTACAGTCCTAAGATATGATGGAACCAAACTGACATGTATTACTTGCATCATAAGTTATTAATTTACTTGCCTGATTAAATTGGAGATGATTTATTCTAGCCCTGCAGAAATTTAAAATTGACAGAAAGTTAGATCTACGATAATCCTATTTACAGTTTTAATATGCAGAAAATGTTATGATGCTCAACCTAATAGGCCCATTGATCACACGCAGCCAAATTTTAATTTGGATAAAAAGGCTATTTACATACATGGGACACAATTCTTATGTATTTACATATCTCACACCTAAAATTTCATATTTACACACAACACTCTAACCTTTAATATCACATAAAAAATAGCACTATTATAACTTTTTAAAATTGAAATACACCTTTCATGACCAGGTTTAAAGCACCAAAATGCTATGTGTGTAAATATGAAAGTTTAGACGTGCAATATGTCAATACATAAGAATTGCGTGCCATGTATGTAAATTTTTTTTTAAAAAAAGGGTATTTACATACGTAGCGCATAATTCTTACGTATTTACATATCTGACACCTAAACTTTCATATTTACACACATAGCTTTAGTATCACATCCATAATAACACTAGTACCACTTTTTACAAGTGAAATAAACCTTTTCATGCATAGGTTTAAAGCNCTATAAAATATGCTAATGATTTAAACAAATAATTTAATTACCAAACATGCTACACATATGTCATGGGCATTTACATACATAGCACACAATTCAAATCTAACTCTGATTTTCACCTCCAATTTTTATTTATTTATTTATTTTTAAATACTCTCATCGTGTCTTCCAAAGAAAAGTTTCTAGTTGGATGGCTTTGATTACATGAAAAAAAGTTTGCAAGTTTAGCTGGATAAAATTTTACAGGGATAGAATCTTACAAAAGACTTGGAGCTTAATAAGTAGATTGAACATGATAATTACTGTGGATTCTTTCTCTCTATCCTTTTTTTTTTGTTTTTTTAAGCATGTGTTGTGATAAATTTAAGATCATGGAAGATTAGATTGAAAGTTTGATGGTTTTCTTTCTCTCAGTTAAAAAGTCACTTTTGGTCTCTCAGAGAGTGGAAAAAAAAAGAGGAGTGAGAGGTAGAGGAATTAGTAGTATCCTTTTAAAAGGATAGCATTCAATCTCCTTATGCATCCTTTACCCTAACTCAAAATGTTTGAATGATTAAGATTTAAAGTGCGAAGAAGTTTTTTTTTTTTTCAATTTCTATTGTCCTTTAGTGATTTTAAATTGGTGAACAATGTAAAAAGAGGATGGCACCGTAAAGATATTCCATTTTCTTGTATATCTTACATCATCCAANTGGCATCGTAAAGATATTCCATTTTCTTGTATATCTTACATCATCCAATGTATAATTTAACGTCCTTGGCTAATTACANTTTGGATGGTTTTGATTACATGAAAAGAAGTTTGCAAGTTTAGCGGGATAAAATTTTACAGGGATAGAATCTTACAAAAGACTTGGAGCTTAATAAGTAAATTGAACATGATAATTACTGTGGATTATCTCTCTCTCTCTCTCTCTCTTTTTTTTTTAAGCATGTGTTGTGATAAATTTAAGATCATGGAAGATTAGATTGAAAGTTTGATGGTTTTCTTTCTCTAAGTTAAAAAGTCACTTTTGGTCTCTCAGAGAGTGGGAAAAAAAAAAGAGGGAGAGGAATTAGTAGTATCCTTTTAAAAGGATAGCATTCAATCTCCTTGTGCATCTTTTACCCTAACTCAAAATGTTTGAATGATTAAGATTTAAAGTGCGTAGAAGTTTTTTTTTTTTTTCAATTTCTATTGTCCTTTAGTGATTTTAAAATTTAGCCTTTATGTTGGTGAACAATGTAAAAAGAGGAAGGCAACGAAAGATATTCCATTTTTTTTGTATATCTTACATCATCCAATGTATAATTTAACGTCCTTGGCTAATTATAGAATACTGGTTGTAGAACGTCTGATGTATTAAATATCTGTTTGAGTTGTAGTAATTGCTAAAATTCACTTTATTCATGTTCATTATGAGTTAATTACAAAATAATAATGGTTTTAGAATTGATATGGTCTTGCTGCCTTATTGTATTTTGCTTGTTATGTTATAAGGTTATCTTTTTGTGTTTCTGCCCTTTATTTACATTTTTCCTGAAGTTCAGATTGAGGGCTTTGTCCATGTATCTATAGAAAATTATTTTAGCTTTTAGAAGTTATATTTTTTTTGAACTTAAATGCATTTTACTTTAGAGAATGTTAAATGATATTGTGCTATTGAAATATAAGTCGATAAAGTTGACATTTCTATCATGATTTTTGTCATGTCTACTTGTAAAATATAAGAAGAATACAAAAGATAAGCACCAACGATTCGAGAGGTAAGCGGTCTCTCCCCATTCTTATAATTCTAGAGGTAGGAAATCTCTCACAAAACCTAAATCTATGACTCATAACTCAATCTCATGCATATCCCTAACCCTAGACATAAGCCTATTTATACCCAATAATAATAATAATAATAAACTAAATTGTCCTTAGGCGTACAAAAGACAAATTTACCTTTAGGCTAAGAGCCCTCGTAACAAAATATTCATTCTTTAGTTCAACATTAGAACCTCCGTCTGGATGGCAATCTTTCAAAATCGATGTTATTTGTTATCTTATAAGTAAGTTTATCTTAAATACTTAAAAAATCAATTCTATCATTTTAAAATTGAAATTGATCAAAGCCAAACTTTTCATAATCTCACAAGTGTTTTATCTATGTCAAAATTTTAGCAAAAATGAGAATATCAATTATGTGTATTCTTATTGATTGATTGATTTGGTTGATCCAGCTTTACTTATTTTGACTTCAAAATTATGTGGTTAAGATATCAAATAGATGTGATAATTAATGCAGTCCAATAGGATATAGAAGACCATGCCTTGAGTTCTTAATCGACTTGCAATAGTTTTAGGAGACTAATTTACTCAAATCTCGTGTGATTTAATTCACAATACTAGTTTTGAGTTATACTTAACACACTTGTGAAGAGTAGGCCATCATTGTGAATTTATTTGATAGTGTATCACTAGTGGTGTTCTATGTATTCACGAGACTTGTACTCTTTTGTTGAAATTTTAGGTTATTATTTGACAGGAAAAATAATATATTTTTGGATGGCATATTAATGTTTTGTGATTTTGTATGAAACCTTTTATCGGTTATAAGAGTGTATCATATAGTATATCTTCTATTAAGATTGTCAATGAATAAATTTGAGTACTATTATGTTCTAGGTAGTTTATTTATTTATTTATTGAAATGAAACTAAGCTTGAATATGACTCGAGTTTTAAAATAATATTTAAGCTTATTAATCTTTTTATCAAGTTTGAATTGTAATCGTGCATAACTAATTATATAAAAGATGCTAATAATTTAAAAAAATAATTTAATTGCCAAACATAAATGTATTAATAATATTTATAAAAATTGGCATAATTCACAACATTATTTTTTTATATTTTATTAATAATTAGACTATTAATATATTCATTGATTATTTTTTTCAATATTTTCATTAAAAATTTTGATAAAAATTAAAGTTAATTTTTCTAATCCATTCATGAGATTAAACTTATAAAATCATTTTTTCATCACATTTATACCTATATTATAAAATCATTTTTATAGTGCATGAAATGTATGAACGTTGATATAATATATAGAATAAGTCATCAAATAAACAATTATGTCATCATTAAATGGACATGTTATTAAGCTTTCAACAAGTTGTTTATTAAATAACAAATGAGTATGTTAACAGGCTTAGATGAATGTGTGATTCAATGTTAAAGCCTGTTCATTTACACTTCAAGCTTTAAAATCTTAAGTTTATTCAACTTTTTAAATAAAAAATCTAAATAATCCTTTAAAAAATGATTATTGACCTTTTAATCGAGTACACTCATTCGCTTACCACGTTACCTTCTATAGGGCTTCATTTGTGTCGTTTATTGGGTTTTTGGCTGAACGTGTGGTTCTAAAACCAATGTTCTATAGCGCGGCATGGTAAGAATAGCTTTGGCTTTTAGGCCCTATGAACCATGAAATTCTAGAGAGAGAGATAGAGAGAGAAATTTCACTGTTTTTTTTGTGTTTGTGAATTATATGATGACAACTATGTGTGTAAATATGAAAGGTTGGGTGTGAGATGTGTAAATGCATAAGAATTGTGTGCCATGTAAATGTCCCTTCAATATATGTTTGGGCATGGATCAAGGCTACATCAGTCTAATATAGAATTCGGGTTGGATTGTTGATTTTGATTGATGAAGAACTCATCATATCTGAAATAGAACTACCTCATTAAGGTGTTAATCTGACCTAGCTTGTAAGAGAGACGGCTCAATCATGCAAAAACTACTGCTGATTTCAATCTTTGACTTAAATTTATAGTCCACTTGACCATCAATGCCTCCATACATGCTACATATATGTTATGGGCATTTACTTACGTATTCTTATGCATTTACGTGTCTCGCACTTCAACTTTCATATTTGCACACTTAGCTCTCAAATCTTTAATAGGACATAAAAATAACACGACTGCCACTTTTTAAAAGTGAAATACATCCTTCCATGCATAGATTTAAAGCACCAGAGTTCTATGTATGTAAATATGAAAGTGTAGATGTGAGATATGTAAATATATAAGAACTGTGGGCTACATATGTAAAATTCCCTATATGTTAACTTACACAACATGCTTATCATGAATGCACGTATTGCTAGTGTGGCTTAATCCAAATTGGACTTAATCTATACTAGTTCTGGCTTACTAGTTACGTCTTCTATGTCGATTTCAACTTCCTTGTATTGTTACTTCACATCTAGTTCTATTGTGGTATATTTTTTTTATAGCGCAGTTGTGCATAAGCCTTATTTATTTTAATACCCTCATGTGTTTTTTTTTACTTTTTATTGCTTATTTTTCATATAACTCAATAAATATTTGGGCTGTTTAGTTGCTTGATTTAACTGGAATTTTAGGAAGATTTATGTTTTGTTATTTTTTTTCTATGTTGGCATCATTTAGGCCTCAATAAATTCTCCTTTTTAGGGGCATTTACATACATACCACACAATTCTCATGTAACTACATATCTAACTCCTAAACTTCACTTTTTTATATTTACAACACCCAAGTTTTTCGTGTTACGTCAAAAATACCACAATTTTAACTTTTTCTAAAAAAAAATAAAATACATCTTTTCATGCATAGAAAATGTGACATTTATGTAAAAATTGAAGTTTAGGTATTAGATTAGTGAATACATAGGTATTATGTGGTATGCATGTAGATGTTCCTTTTTTTTATAATATCTCCAAATTATATATCATGAGAACATATGATGTTTGTCCATGTTTTGCTCATATGCTTGTGAATAGTTCCATGTGATTTTATTCTTCAATAGGTAAAAAATGGTGTTTTTGGATATTGAGATGAGAGGGAATGTGATTGTCCCGCCCGATCAACTCGACCCCAAAGGTCTGTTACTTCGCAAAGGTATAATCCTCCGCCTCCTCGAGGACATTGCTGCCAGGAAAGCATCAAAAGAGCACGGCTACTACATCGCAGTCACGGCCTTAAACTCCGTCGCCGAAGGCCGTGTTGATGAGCTCACGGGCAATGTCAACTTCCCCGTCTCCTATGCCTGCATCGCCCTCAAGCCCTGCAAGGGTGAGATCCTCGTCGGAATCGTCGATAAGGTTCTAAGGCACGGCGTATTTTTGAAATCGGGACCGATCGAGAATATTTTTCTCTCCGAGAAGAAGATGGAAGATTACAAGTTTGTCATGGGCGTAGAATCAATGTTTGTGAATGATAAGCAGCAGTCGAAGATGGAGATTGGCTCGAGGGTGAGGTTCAAAGTTCTTGGGATCAAGTGGATGGAATGGGATAGAGGGTTTCAGATGCTTGCCACTCTTGCAGGTGATTTCCTTGGACCTGTTTAAGTCTTCAGATGAGTTGTTTCTTTCTTAAGAGTTTTTATTAATTTGCATACACAGCACTCCAAACATTGCTATTTACAAAATTAGCATCCAAGTGATTATTTTGAGCTACCAAATTCATGTATTTATGCACGTCACGATCAAACCATTGACAAATTGATAAGGATGAACAAATGGGTTGAGATTTTACGATGAATTTTGATAAATGAAAGAGGGTGTTAGATTTGTAAATAGCAATGTTTGGAGTGCTATGTATGTATGTATTTTTTTTTTTNAATCTACAAAATTAGCATCCAAGTGATTATTTTGAGCTACCAAATCCATGTATTTATGCACGCCATGATCAAACCATTGACAAATTGATAAGGATGAACAAACGGGTTGAGATTTTATGATGAATTTTGATATTTGAAAAGTAAATGAAAGAGGGTGTTAGATTTGTAAATAGCAATGTTTGGAGTGCTATGTATGTATGTATTTTTTTTTTTTTAATTTGACAGACAAAAATAAGCAGTAGTTGCCTGCTTATGATTCTCAATATTTACATGAATTTGAGACTTTACTATTAATGTTTTGGAAAATTTACATACATACCACACAATTCTTATGTTTTTACATATCCAACNTTTTTTTTTTAATTTGACAGACAAAAATAAGCAGTAGTTGCCTGCTTATGATTCTCAATATTTACATGAATTTGAGACTTTACTATTAATGTTTTGGAAAATTTACATACATACCACACAATTCTTATGTTTTTACATATCCAACGCCGAAACTTTTCATATTTATATTCGTCACACTTCGGTGTCATAAACCTATACATGAAGAGGCGCATTTCACTTTAAAAAAAATAAGTAATTGTGGTATTTTGGATGCGGCATCGAAGATTTGAGAGTTATGTATGTAATTATGTGATTATGAAAGATTAGGTGTTAGATATGTAAATATATAGGAATAGTGTGGTATTTATTTAAATGTGTCTAGATTTTTTTATTGAGGCTATTTATCTTTTTCTGGTTTGTTGTATATATTTAATCGAATATATTAATATTCTCATGTCATTATCTGAAATAATTGAGATAAAATTGATGATTTGTGACTGCTGGAAGGCGCCGAACACGAACAACACGAATAAATATGNGGGCTATTTATCTTTTTCTGGTTTGTTATATATCTTTAATCGAATATATTAATACTCTCATGTCATTATCTCAAATAATTGAGATAAAATTGATGATTTGTGACTGCTGGAAGGCGCCGAACACGAACAACACGAATAAATATGTGTTCGTTTGTTTTCGGCTCATTTTGGCTCGAAATATTACTAATCAATTATATATATATCTTTGCTGAGTAGTATTTTTAAAAAAATTTAATTCACTGCAAGGCTACAAAGGTTTATAATCAATTAAAGGTATTAATGAAGAAAATAGAATAAAAATTATTAATTGAGGTTCAAATGATGTTTTAAATCTTGCTCCAATTCTNTTGAGTAGTATTTTAAAAAAAATTAATTTACTACAAGGCTACAAAGGTTTATAATCAATTAAAAATATTAATGAAGAAAATAGAATAAAAATTATTAATTGAGGTTCAAATGATGTTTTAAATCTTGCCTTAATTCTTAACATCTTATGATTACATGATTAGGGTTGTCAAAACGATTCTTTGTTCGCGAACGGCTCGTGTTCGGCTCGCTAAGCAAGTGAGCTAACACAAACACACTTTTTGAGCTCGAAATATAAATAAGTTTGGGCTTATTTTTGTTCGGCTCGTTTACGTCTCAAATTTGTACTTTTGAGTAGCTCTTTTTGCACATTTTGTAAATTCAATGAGTGATTGTTTGTAACACTTTTCTACTTCTGTGCAAATATTAGTAATATTATTGTTTTTTTTTTTTTTTTTTTTNTAAATCTTGCTCCAATTCTTAACATCTTATGGTTACAAGATTAGGGTTGTCAAAACGATTCTTTCTTCGTGAACGGCTCGTGTTCGGCTCGCTAAGCAAACGAGTCAAAAACAAACACTTTTTGAGCTCGAAATATAAATAAGTTTGGGCTCGCTCTTGTTCGGCTCGCTTACAACTCTAGTTGTGCAATATATATAATGCAAATTTGTACTTTTGAGTTGCTCTATTTGCACATTTTGTAAAGTCAATGAGGATTGTTTGTAACACTTTTCTACTTCTGTGCAAATATTAGTAATATTATTGTTTTTTTTTTATGGACTTGGTCAAGTCATATTCAGAAAATTTTAAGTTGTTACATCATGATCATAATTCTAAAAAATATTAGGGGTATTTATGTAATTATCACCCATTCTTTTGTTAGGCATGACTTTGTTTAAGGCCTTTTTTCTGAATATATATATTAATAACCGAACTGCTCTATGAGCTGTTGAGCACAATAACATTACAATTTGANTCTGAATATATATATTAATAACCGAACTGCTCTATGAGCTGTTGAGCACAATAACATTACAATTTGAATTAGGAGTCATTATAATGGCAGAGCTCAATTATTTCATCCTAATATGGTCAAATAAGTGATAATGTGTTCGTTACCCGCATAATTTGACTATTTAGATTTGCATAAAATTGTAGCACACATAATAATAAGTTCAAAGCAGCAAGCAAAAGGAGATTTTTTATGTGGAAAGGTTTTAAAGGAAAGAAATTTATGAGGTTTTAAATGTGATAGTTGTGTTAGGGAAATGAAAGTCAATGGCTTCACATATTTTGGAAAGTTGATGATGCAATGTAATAAGCTAATTGTGGGACGATGGGATCGCAGGTGAGATTGCCAGCAGAGCAGTATCGGTGAAATCAATTTTGGTGATAATAAAGGATGATAGGACAGAGACAATGGCTCCAAATGTGGGATAGTCATGACATAGAGCCTTTTAGGATATCACGGTCAATAACTTATCACCATGGTCATTACCGTTCGAGGAGGTTCAGTCTCGAGCGAACCGTAGATTATTTTGGGAGGATTCAATACTATATGTGGGACTTGTTGACTTAGCTTAGTTCATTAGTGGATTACTTTAGCGAATCAATATGGATGTATGCTCGCAAGTGGAGGAAAATCTTTAAGTGCCTTGGGGGATGGTGTAGCGGCCTATGGGATCCAAGTGCTTTTCGGACCACAGTTGAGGAGCTTTTAACCTCGGAGGTTACAACATCTCCATCATCGACAACAGGCAGATAGAAACTTTGATGAATGAGGTAAAAGTCCCTCCAACCCAAGGAGATAGACGCAGAGGCTTATGAGGCCTTAACAGGACCTTGGTTTAGTAAGGGGCGGCCAATTCAGTAGCGAGGTTGAAATGGCCAGTCCTAATTATGGTGGTGAGCTTGTTGTTGCTCCCTCTTGGTTATATTTTTTATTATAAATAGGATGTTTATTATTTTTAGGGTTAGTTTTTACTGTGTTTGCAGGAAGGATAGTCGTCAGTGCCCAAATGTTCTCTTTGAGGTTTGTCTCTAAAGGTGAGAAGATGCTTCAGTTCTAACTCATCCTATGGTGTTGCTTATCTACCCCTCCACTTCCTCGACCTTATCTCAGACATCGGTTTGTTGTCGTCTTTACCAGTTATTTTTGTTGTGGTTCGACCACTTAATCCCTTCCTCGCTTCCCATAAATGCTAGTTGTCATCCGTCCTACACCCTTTGACAGTTGTTGATGCTTTCCCTGCAATCCATAACCAACTAGTCAGATGTCCTACTCCACTAGCCCTCTGCCAACCCCCCTCGCTTGCACCCTTTACAGTTGCTTGCTGACAGCCGCCCTCCATACATCCACCTGAACTTGACGCCACCCTCTCTACCATCTCCTTGTCGCAACCACCCCTTTCTCTACCCCGCGTGCACACCATCAACTCTCCCCCCTGCAGCTCACAACCCATCCAAACCCTCCACCTATTCTCGCAACCTCCCAGACAGCCATCCCCACTTGTTATCCAACTGCAGCCCACCAATTTCTTCCTCACCTAGAGTGTTGTTTATATTTTGCACTATTTTATTCCCTATTTTGAGAACCTTTGTTGTAATCTTTTCGAGTTTTCCATAATAATATTTATGCTCTATTACAATATTTTTTTAACTCTGGTATCACCTTCTACTCTCCTATAATGAACAAAAATTCCCCTTCGGAATCAAATTCTTAGATACTAACAATTTGTGATAATGACTGAAAGCTTCAAGGCTTATAAATTCGTAGCATTAAAGATTTTTTTCCATTATATGAAAAAAAAAACCCTCTTAAATTTCAAAAAAAAAAAAAACTCAATCCCCTTAATTTACCAAAAATAGGCAATACGAGCAAGAAAATCATAAGAAAGTTTTGCTTCATACTGATAAGGAGGAGAAAGGTATTGAAGAGACAGAAGAATCCCCACCTTGGTTAGAGAACTTGAACTTAGATTTAAGTTTTGTATGCAATGAAATGGATGTGTTTTAATATCATCATATTAGTGTCTTTTTATAAATGAAAGAGGTGATGCTACTAGTAAAAAGAGATAGGTATAAAAGGATGGGGTAGGTGGCGTGAAAGGATGTAGTTAGAAAATGAGCATGTAAGTGGTGTCAAATAAGGAGTCTTTTATTAGCCAACACAGATGGTGCCAAAGTTCCCTACTCATGGATGGAGCAGTGCAAGTGTGGTTTATACATGCCACATTTGTTTATTCATGCCAAAGGATGACGCTTTTGCCCCAAGTTGAGGGGGCACCTATGCGCCCTATATGGTGGCATCGCTTACGCACCCTAAAGGGTGGTAGCGCTTATGCGGCCTAAAGGGTGGTAGTACTTATGCGCCCAACAAGATGGTGCCTATGCGCCCAAATGAAGGTGAGCCCAAGAGATGGTTGATATATCTATTGGATCATGGAGTGAGGGAGTGTGACACCAGCTTNGCTCCATCATCGACAACAGACAGATAGAAACTTTGATGAATGAGGTAAAAGTCCCTCCAACCTAAGGAGATAGACGCGAAGGCTTATGAAGCCTTAACAGGACCTTGGTTTAGTAAGGGGCGGCCAATTTAGTAGCGAGGTTGAAATGGCCAGTCCTAATTATGGTGGTGAGCTTGTTGTTGCTCCCTCTTCATTATCTTTTTTATTATAAATAGGATGTTTATTATTTTTAGGGTTAGTTTTTTACTGTGTTTGCAGGAAGGATAGTTGTCAGTGCCCAAATGTTTTCTTTGAGGGTTGTCTCTAAAGGTGAGAAGATGCTTCAGTTCTAACTCATCCTATGGTGTTGCTTATCTACCCCTCCACTTCCTCGACCTTATCTCAGACATCAGTTTGTTGTCGTCTTTACCAGTTATTTTTGTTGTGGTTCGACCACTTAATCCCTTCCTCGCTTCCCATAAATGCTAGTTGTCATCTGTCCTACACCCTTTGACGATTGCTGATGCTTTCCCTGCAATCCCTAACCCACTAGTCAGATGTCCTACTCCACTAGCCCTCTGCCAACCCCCCTCGCCTGCACCCTTTACAGTTGCTTGCTAACAGCCGCCCTCCATACATTCACCTGAACCTGACGCCACCCTCTCTACCATCTCCTTGTTGCAACCACCCCTTTCTCTACCGCGCCTGCACACCATCAGCTCTCCCCCCTGCAGCTCACAACCCATCCAAACCCTCCACCTATTCTCGCAACCTCCCAGACAGCCATCCCCACCTGTTATCCAACTGCAGCCCACCAATTTCTTCCTTACCTAGAGTGTTGTTTATATTTTGCACTATTTCATTCCCTATTTTGAAAACCTTTGTTGTAATCTTTTTGAGTTTTCCATAATAATATTTATGTTCTATTACAATTTTTTTTAACTCTGGTATCACCTTCTACTCTCCCATAATGAACAAAAATTCCCCTTCGGAATCAAATTCTTAGATACTAACAATTTGTGATAATGAGTGAAAGCTTCAAGACTTATAAATCTGTAGCATTAAAGATTTTTTTCCTTTATATGAAAAAAGAACCCTCTTAAATTTCAAAAAAAAAAAAAAACTCAATCCCCTTAATTTACCAAAAATAGGCAATACGAGCAACAAAATCATAAGAAAGTTTTGCTTCATACTGATAAGGAGGAGAAAGGTATTGAAGAGACAGAAGAATCCCCACCTTGGTTAGAGAACTTGAACTTAGATTTAAGTTTTGTATGCAATGAAATGGATGTGTTTTAATATCATCATATTAGTGTCTTTTTATAAATGAAAGAGGTGATGCTACTAGTAAAAAGAGATAGGTATAAAAGGATGGGGTAGGTGGCGTGAAAGGATGTAGTTAGAAAATGAGCATGTAAGTGGTGTCAAATAAGGAGTCTTTTATTAGCCAACACAGATGGTGCCAAAGTTCCCTACTCATGGATGGAGCAGTGCAAGTGTGGTTTATACATGCCACATTTGTTTATTCATGCCAAAGGATGACGCTTTTGCCCCAAGTTGAGGGGGCACCTATGCGCCCTATATGGTGGCATCGCTTACGCACCCTAAAGGGTGGTAGCGCTTATGCGGCCTAAAGGGTGGTAGTACTTATGCGCCCAACAAGATGGTGCCTATGCGCCCAAATGAAGGTGAGCCCAAGAGATGGTTGATATATCTATTGGATCATGGAGTGAGGGAGTGTGACACCAGCTTTCTACAACATTGACGAAGGATTCACACCTCATAAATTTGGAAGAATACATGAGAGGTGGAAGTGGTGAGATCATGGGAAGAATTAACCACTAAGTGCCACGAAGCTCAAAATGACTAATGTAACCTAAACACATAAAAAACACACACAAGATCATGCTTGGGTTGTCTTCAAAATAGCACTTGGTTTTATGTCCTCAGTGTGACAATGTCATGTCTTAATCTTTAGGCTGACCTAAAGTAGGTATCTCTCTAAGACCAATCTTATCTCCTCCTTGGTCTCTGGCCATTAAACCTAAACACAGAAGCATATTTTCTTTACTTGATATCTAGAGCTCCAAATTGACAAACCTTTACTGCAGTGAACAGATCAAATCACCTCGATTTAAGTTCTCCTATAAATAAATTTAATTTTGAATTAAACAACAAAAACTATTGTTTGGATTCAAAATCTTTTTTAATATGGTTCAGGTTATGTCATTTCTCCATCTATTCTTTATAGATCCTAGCAATCTCATAAGCTTTACATGATTCTCCTCTAATTCCTCAACAATAGTAACATTTTTTCTGCTAAATCTTTAATATTAAAATTGAATTTATTTTATTTCTCAGCAGAACCTATGCTCTAACTCTACTGGAAAGTGACATACTTTTATAAAAATAAACTTCTTTTGGTGTCTTATAAGCTCTTCTATAAGCCCATAAAATATTATTTAGCTCGGGAGACCAATTTTTACTACTTGGATTAACAGTTTTTTATAAATTTTTTTGTTATCCCTATTATATACCTCTACTGATCCATTAATTTAAAAATAATAATCTGTAGAAATCTTATGTTTAATTCAAAATTTAGTCACTACTGCCTTAATTCTTTTATTGGCAAAAAGTTTCTCTATCGCTAACTATAACTCTAAGTGTCCTAAACTACTAAAAAGTTATCTTTTTAAAAAAATCATAACACTCTTTAAATCACATTTAGATAATGAAATTGTTTCAATTCATTTTGAAAGATAGTCTACTGCTACCAGAATATAGATCTTTCTTAAAGAAGGCAAGAATGATCCCATAAAATATATTTCCCAAACATCAAATATCTCCACCTCCAAAATATAATTTAAGAGCATATCATTTCTTTTAAAAATATTGCATCCTCTCTGGCATCGATCATATCTTTTAATATAATAATTAACATCCTTATAAAGAGGCAACCAACAAAATTTAAATTGTAAAATCTCATAAGACATTCTAAATCCTTTAAAATGCCTTCTAAAATTTGAATCATTGCTCTAATAATCTCTTGAAATGTTTCTAATGATACACACCTCCTAATAAATTAATCCTTACCTTTTCTAAATAAGAAGTGCTCATCCAAAAAAAAAGGCATTAGAAATGAACTTGTTCCTTTGGTTGTATTACATATCAAAAGATATGATACCACTAACTATGTAGTTCATTATGCCAGCATATCTAGGCATGTGTTGTTTAGAAATAACAAGTAATTGTTCTTCAAGAAAATTCTCATTAATAAATTCAAGAAGTTTAGAAAATTTATCTTATTACGATCTCTGTAAATAATCTACTACTTGATTTTCAGTACATTATCTATCGAGTATCTCTTTATCAATTTATTGTAACAAAAGTATCTAATAAATCATTTGAAGTTTAACATTCTTTTTAGTAATGAGGTATTTAATTATAGAGTGGTCAATATGGTTTTTAACCTAACAGATATGACCTAAACTTGTCAAATTTAAAAGCTATCGTAAATACCTCCTTTTCTAAGGTATAATCCACTTGTGCTTTGTTCAACTTCCTACTCACATAATATATCACATGTAAAATTCTTTCTCTTCCTTGTAACACCAGACTACATCATAGTCAATTGCATCACATATTAACTCAAATAGAATCTCCCAGTCAACTATAATGATAACTTGTGCAGTGACTAATTTATCTTTTAAAAGCTCTAGGCATTTTCATCAAACTTAAACGATACATATTTCTTTAAAAAATGACATAAACGCTTATATAACTTAGAGATATTCTAAATATATTTACTATAGAACCCTGCTTATCTAAGAAAACACCTAATTTATTTAACAGACGCGGGCATAGGTAGTTTTCTATAATTTAAATTTTAGCATGATCCACTTCCATCTCTTTCTCAGATAACTTATGCCCAAGTACAATTCCTTCACAAACCATAAACTAATATTTTTTTAAATTTAGTGCTAGATTAATCTCTTCGCACATTTGTAAAACTCTTGTTAGGTGTTCAAGACAGACATCAAATGACATGCCAAAAACTGAAAAAACACCCATAATAACTTGTATCCTTTTTTTTATTCAAATCCATAAAGATTGTCATCTTACATCTCTGAAAAGTAATAGAGGAGTTACAAAGTCTGAAAGACATTCTACTGATGGCAAACATTTCATAGATACTAGTAAAGGTGATATCATGCTGATCTTATGGAGTTATATGTAATTGATAGTAACCATAATATACATCTAGAAAATAATAGTAACTGTGCTCTGCCAATCTATTTAGGATATAGTCTATAAAGGGCAAGGGGAAATGATTTTTCCTAGTGGTTTTATTTAATTTCCTACAGTCCATGTATTTCTTCACCATGTGACACTTCTAATGGGCTTAAGTTCTTTTTGGCCATTTTCCACTATCGTCACTCATTCTTTCTTAGAGACGTAATGTATGTGCTAACCCATGCACTATCGGAAATGGGCAAATGATTCCCACATCTAAACACTTAAAAATTTTTGTTTTCACAACTTCTTTCATGAGAAGGTTTAGCCTCATCAAGGGATCAGCTTTGAGTTGATAATTCTTTTCCATCAAAACTCCATGCATGCACAACAAATGACTAATTTTATTTATGTCCGCTATAGTCCACCCATAAGCTTGCCTAAAGTTCCTCAACACTTGCATAAGCCTTGTCTCTTGCAATTCAGTTAATTCAAAGGAGAAAATGACAGGCAAAGCAGATGATTCTCACAAAAATGCATACTTCAAATGTCTAGAAAGAACCGTAAGTTCTACTGCAGGTGCCTCAACTAAATATGATATTAAAAGTTCAACATTAGTTGAGTTGTTTAACATGCATCACCTTTCTCTTCTTTTTTTACATTTATATCATTCAAATCTTTTATATCACAATAAAAATACCATTATTTTAACTTTTAAAAGTGATGGTCACATTTTCATACTTGTGTTAGGTACTATGCATGCAATAATTTAAGTTTGGGTATTAAATATTTAAATACATAGAACTTAATTAGTATGTATGTAAATATTCCTTTTTGGTTTTTGGATGGATAGTTGTAATTTGTGAAAAAAGAAGACCTTAGCAGTTAACACGTAACAGAGATTAAATTCTTATGCAAGGAATTACTCACAAAATTTTTTATGAGTTAGGTATCCAATTTCGTTGAAGTTTGGTTATATTATATTAGTGTCGCTCGCCGTGAGTTTTTAGTAGTGCAGCATAGCGAAAGTCCCTTGAAGTCACGAGTTCGATGCCACCTGAGTGCACTTGTCTTGCAGTGCAGGATCGAGTGGTCAAACACATGAGGGTGGCTAGGAGCTCGCATCATGGCCTCCAAACAGATTGTATAATATGATATTTATTCATAATTCTCTTTAAAATAAATTTCTTAGTAGCATGGGAAGCAACCACTTTCATGATTAAACAAATAATAAAATAAATTATAAATATATAAAGAGTAAAGTGTCAAAATAGTCTACGATTATTTACATACAGCCGTTTTAGTCCCAGAGTTTATATACATATTAATTTGGTCCTATGTTTTAAATTGGAGTTAATGTAATCTTTGTTGAGGACTATTAGAGTCTAGAGATCAATTTGACACTTCTATAAACTGTGGGAGTAAAATGTTCCCACATACATAATTAAAGAGCTATTTTGATACATTGCTCTATAAAATATATATATATATATATATGAATACACATGTGACTTATTTTTAAAAAAAAGATTTACATAAATGCCATTTAATTCCTGTGTATTTATTGTATATAATATCTAAATTTTAATTTTATAAATATGNCGAATCTCACACTTTACAACTATTTTTCTCAATTTAAGTTTAACGAGCCAATTTCGAGCCGAACATGAACACAAATATTTTAATTGAGCCGAACACGAACACACTGTTCACGAGCCGATTTCAAACACGAGCCGATATCGAACACGAGCTACTTCGAACGAGCCGAACACGTGGCTTATATTTATAATCGTAATTATTGTTGAGATAATTTTTTTTAAAAAGGGTTTACATAAATGCCATTTAATTCTTGTGTATTTATTGTCTATAATATCTAAATTTTAATTTTATAAATATGGCAACTTATTTAAGCATTTAAAAAATGTATTAAATAGCGATACTTTTTTAGTTTAATATAAAGAATATGGGATAAGAATATAAAAAAGTAAATTGTAGGAGTTTGATATGCAAATACAAAAAATCAGCTTTTTGTTATCATTTCATCAGTCGCTCGCCCAATATATTTCCCTCTCTGCGTGCTTGATTGATACTCTTTACTTCACCGAGTTCNTAGTGCCGCTCACCGTGAGTTTTTAGTGGTGCAGCATAGCGTAAGTCCCATTGGGGTCACGAGTTCGATGCTGCCTGAGTGCACCTGTCTTGCAGTGCGGGATCGAGTGGTTAAGCACATGAGAGTGGCTAGGAGCTCGTATCATGGCCTCCAACCAGATTGTATAATATGATATATATTCATAATTCTCTTTAAAATAAATTTCTTAGTAGCATGGGAAGCAACCACTTTCATGATTCAACAAATAANATGATCGAGTGGTTGAGCACATGAGGGTGGCTAGGAGCTCGTATCATGGCCTCCAACCAGTTTGTATAATATGATATTTATTCATAATTCTCTTTAAAATAAATTTCTTAGTAGCATGGGAAGCAACCACTTTCATGATTCAACAAATAATAAAATAAATTATAAATATATAAAGAGTAAAGTGTCAAAATAGTCTACGATTATTTAGATACAGCCATTTTAGTCCCAGAGTTTAGATACATATTAGTTTGGTCCCATATTTTAAATTGGAGTTAATGCAATCTTTGTTGAGGAATATTAGAGTCTAGAGATTAATTTGACACTTCTATAAACTGCGGGAGTAAAATGATCGCACATACATAATTAAAGAGCTATTTTGATACGTTGCTCTCGGGCTATAAAAAAAACTCGTTGTTCGCGAACAGCTCGTGTTCGGCTCGTTCGTTAAGTGAACGAGCCGAANGAGTTTAGATACATATTAATTTGGTCCCATATTTTAAATTGGTGTTAATGCAATCTTTGTTGAGGAATATTAGAGTCTAGAGATCAATTTGACACTTCTATAAACTGTGGGAGCAAAATGATCCCATAAACATAAGTAAAGAGCTATTTGCAATACATGTGACTTATTTTTAAAAAAATATTTACATAAATGCCATTTAATTCCTGTGTATTTATTGTATATAATATCTAAATTTTAATTTTATAAATATGGCAACTTATTAAAGCATTTAAAAAATGTATTAAAATAGCGATACTTTTTTAGTTTAATATAAAGAATATGGGATAAGAATATAAAAAGGTAAATTTTAGGAGTTTGGCATGTAAATACAAAAAATCTGCTTTTTGTTATCGTTTCATCAGTCGCTCGCCCAATATATTTCTCTCTCTGCGTGCTCGATAGATACTCTGACTTCACCGAGTTCTTCAAGAAATCTCTCCTCCTATCACAGATTGATAGAGCAAGTACCGAAAGATTGCTTTTTTGATTATTCTAGGTCTGGAATCCATAAATCCATACTGCAAGGAGGGAAAGAAGGGGGGATAGTGCCTTTGGGCTTCAGATAGATGGGCGGCGGCGGCTTCCATGGCTGAGTTTAGGCGTCAATGCGAACTGCTGGGAACTNAAAGAGTATCAATCAAGCACGCAGAGAGGGAAATATATTGGGCGAGCGACTGATGAAACGATAACAAAAAGCAGAATTTTTGTATTTGCATACCAAACTCCTAAAATTTACCTTTTTATATTCTTATCCCATATTCTTTATATTAAACTAAAAAAGTATCGCTANTCTGGGAACTTGCAAATTGAAAGCTAGGGTTTTGGCTTGAGAAAGCGGTGATTTTTAGTGGTTTGTGAGATGGAATCTTGGTTTAGAAGCTGGTAGCATATTTTGATGGAGGAGTAGGTTCTGGAGTTGATCGGAAGCGGATCGGTTGGGGTTGGTGAGTCTGAGGGCTGGTGGAGATTCCTCCTCAGGAAGCCGCAGCGTTTTAGGTTTTTGGCGAGTCTGAAGTCTGGGGCGTGATCCTGCGCTCACCATGGAACAGGTCATCGGTGGAAAGTTTAAGCTTGGGAGAAAGATTGGAAGTGGATCTTTCGGAGAATTATACCTTGGTAGGTCAAATCTCTTCACGTTTATGTATCGCTGAACAATACATGTTCCTGTTTTACTTTTAGGTTTTATGGGTTGGCCATTTTAGCTGTGTTTTGTGTTTTTTAGGTGTTAACATACAGAGCGGGGATGAAGTAGCCGTCAAGTTGGTAAGTTTCTGCTGATTAATAGATTTGTGACGCCTTTTCAATGATTACTGTGGACTTTATTTTGATTTTCTATAATGAGATGTGTTTAATCATTGAAAATTTTTTATCGAAGTATGAAATTCATGCAAAAAAAAATTTTTCTTTAAAACTGTTTTGGTCATCAATGACTTTAACTAGCTCAATGTGAAAATTAAAAAAAGTTTCTAGTTTTTAGTTGTACAGTTCCTTAAACTTTGTCAGTAAGGTGCTGGGATTTGCTCCAGTGCTGTTCTACTTTTTAGTAGAGCTTATCTCTATCTTGTCGTTTTGTTCATTAAAACAAGTTTTTTTAATCATGGAGCTTATTGGGAGCAGAAGTTATTTACATATTTGTCAAAATAAGTGAAGAATACTGAATTTGTTATCTGCCTGCAGAATAGNTGATTAGTAGATTTGTGACGCCTTTTCAAAGATTACTGTGGACTTTATTTTGATTTTCTATAATGAGATGTGTTTGATCATTGAAAATTTTTATCGAAGTATGAAATTCATGCAAAAAAAATTTTTTTTTTAAATTGTTTTGGTCATCAATGACTTTAACTAGCTCAATGTGAAAATTAAAAAAAAGTTTCTAGTTTTTAGTTGTACAGTTCCTTAAACTTTGTCAGTAAGGTGCTGGGATTTGCTCCAGTGCTGTTCTACTTTTTAGTACAGCTTATCTCTATCTTGTCGTTTTGTTCATTAAAACAAGTTTTTTTTATCATGGAGCTTACTGGAGCAGAAGTTATTTACATATTTGTCAAAATAAGTGAAGAATACTGAATTTGTTATCTGCCTGCAGAACAGATAACTCAATATTATAGTTTAAACAAAATTGCCCTGTTTTGTGTTTTTTTCTTTTTTCTTAAAGCTTCCTGAGCAGTCGAAACATTGCTATTTACAAAATTAGCACCCCAAGTGATTTAATTTGAACTACCGAACCGATGTATTTATATGTGCCATGATCAAACCATTGAGAAATTGATAAAAATGAAAATTATGAGTTTGGGTTTTATCATGAATTTTGATATTTGTGCGAGTTTAAAAAATGGATGAAAGATGGTGCTAGACTTGTAAATTGCTATTTTTTGAGTGCTATGTATTTAATTNCGCCATGATCAAACCATTGAGAAATTGATAAAAATGAAAATTATGAGTTTGGATTTTATCATGAATTTTGATATTTGTGTGAGTTTAAAAAATGGATGAAAGATGGTGCTAGACTTGTAAATTGCTATTTTTTGGGTGTTATGTATTTATTTGCCCCATTATTATTGTGTCAGGATTAATTCTTCCACTTTTACTTAACCATTCCAATATGTTTTTAGGAATCTGTAAAGACAAAGCATCCTCAGCTTCATTATGAATCCAAACTTTACATGCTTCTTCAGGGAGGAAGTAAGTTTCTCATTACATTTTTCTCCCGCTGCTCTTTACATGGGTGTGAATTGCATATTTATTAAGGAAGATTGGCATACATTCAACTCTTATGTATTTACCCATCCAACACTCAAAATTCAAAATTTTTTTTTTNCTTTTCTCCCGCTGCTCTTTACATGGGTGTGAATTGTATATTTATAAAGGAAGATTGGCATACATTCAACTCTTATGTATTTACCCATCCAACACTCAAAATTCAAAATTTTAATTTTATTTACATACATACCACAGTTACCACCTTACCTATGCATTAAAAGGTGTATTTCAATTTTTAAATGTTAAAATGGTGGTATTTTTTATGTGATATGATAGATTTGAGTGGGTATAAATGCAAAAGTAAATTTTAGGTCTTTGATGTGTAAATATATAGCATTTGGGTGGTATGTATGTAAATGCCCCATTTATTAAATTATNAGTAAATTTTAGGTCTTTGATGTGTAAATATATAGCATATGGGTGGTATGTATGTAAATGCCCCATTTATTAAGTTATCTGGTTAATTGTCTTTTCTATTTGAAATAGCTGGAATTCCTCACCTGAAGTGGTTTGGTGTCGAGGGTGAGTACAATGTAATGGTCATTGACCTTCTTGGGCCGAGCCTCGAAGACTTGTTCAACTATTGCAATCGAAAGTTCTCATTAAAAACTGTGCTCATGCTTGCTGATCAGATGGTTAGTTCATAATTCTCTTTTTCTTTTTTTCTTTTATAGTTTTTGGTTAGTTATTCTTTGTGAACAATTTAAATTAGGAAGATTTACATACATACCGCTCAATTCCTATGTGTTGATGTTAATCTATAGGTTAACCGTGTTGAATACATGCATTCGAGAGGCTTTCTTCACCGTGATATTAAGCCAGACAATTTTCTCATGGGCTTAGGACGCAGAGCCAATCAAGTATGTTAGCGTTATTTTGAAATTCATATTATAAGCCGGTGTTAAAATTGCTTTTTTTATACTCTGCAACTTGTTTTGGTTTATATAACTTTGGCAATTTCCCTCACTTTATTGTATGATTTTGCATTTTCATACACCCATGCTTTTCAATTATCTCAAAATTTACATCAGCTCCTGCTGGCTCCAGCTAATAATTAAACTACTTGTGTTTTATTTAATTGTAGGAGAATTTTGCATCACAGCATATAAGAAATCACACCAAATTCTTCTGCCTTCATGAAATGTACCAAATCACCAAAGCAAATCTTATTGTCTAAATGATGAACTAGATAGATTTATGGGTCACAATCTCATACGTAGACACAATTCTTATGTTATTACATATCTCACACCTATACTTTCATATTTACATACATAACACTTTGAAGCTTTAAAACTATGCATGAAAATGTGCATTTCACTTTTAAACAGTGGTTATAGTGCTATTTTTGATCTGATATTAAAGATTTCAGTGCTATAAGTGTAAATATGAAAGTTTTGGTTTGAGATATGCTAATACATAAGAATTGTGTGCTATTTATGTAAATGCCCAACATGAGAATTCAAAGAAGNGCTGGGAACTTACAAATTGAAAGCTAGGGTTTTGGCTTGAGACAGCGGTGATTTTTAGTGGTTTGTGAGATGGAATCTAGGTTTAGAAGCTGGTAGCATATTTTGATGGAGGAGTAGGTTCTGGAGTTGATCGGAAGCGGATCGGTTGGGGTTGGTGAGTCTGAGGGCTGGTAGAGATTCCTCCTCAGGAAGCTGCAGCGTTTTAGGTTTTTGGCAAGTCTGAAGTCTGGTGCGTGATCCTGCACTCATCATGGAACAGGTCATCGGTGGAAAGTTTAAGCTTGGGAGAAAGATTGGAAGTGGATCTTTCGGAGAATTATANTGGAAGCTGCAGCGTTTTAGGTTTTTGGCGAGTCTGAAGTCTGGTGAGTGATCCTGCGCCTCATCATGGAACAGGTCATCGGTGGAAAGTTCAAGCTTGGGAGAAAGATTGGAAGTGGATCTTTCGGAGAATTATACCTGGGTAGGTCAAATCTTTTCGCTTTTATGCATTGCTGAACAATATTTTGTTCTTGTTTTACTTTTAGGTTCTGTGGGTTGGTTATTTTAGCTGTGTTTTGTGTTTTTAGGTGTTAACATACAGAGTGGGGATGAAGTAGCCGTCAAGTTGGTAAGTTTCTGTCCGATTAGTAGATTTGTGACGCCTTTTCAAAGATTACTGTGGACTTTATTTTGATTTTCTATATGAGATGTGTTTGATCATTGAAAATTTTTATCGAAATATGAAATTCATGCAAATTTTTTTTTTTTGTTTAAATTGTTTTGGTCATCAATGACTTTAACTAGCTCAATGTGAAAATTAAAAAAAGTTTCTAGTTTTTAGTTGTACANGTTTATGCATTGCTGAACAATATTTTGTTCTTGTTTTACTTTTAGGTTTTGTGGGTTGGTTATTTTAGCTGTGTTTTGTGTTTTTAGGTGTTAACATACAGAGTGGGGATGAAGTAGCCGTNGGTGTTTTATTTAATTGTAGGAGAATTTTGCATCACTGCATATAAGAAATCACACCAAATTCCTCTGCCTTCATGAAATGTACCAAATCACCAAAGCAAATCTTATTGTCTAAATGATGAACTAGATAGATTTATGGGAAATTTACATACGCTGACACAATTCTTATGTTTTTACATATCTCCCACCTATACTTTCATATTTACATACATAACACTTTCAAGCTTTAAAACTATGCATGAAAATGTGCATTTCACTTTTAAACAGTGGTTATAGTGCTATCTTTGATGTGATATTAAAGATTTCAGTGCTGTAAGTGTAAATATGGAAGTTTAGGTTTGAGATATGCTAATACATAAGAATTGTGTGCTATTTATGTAAATGCCCAACATGAGAATTCAAAGAAGTATTCAATTGCACTGTGGATACTTAATGCTGTTGTATGTGATTGAGGGCCATTATAAAAACATTTTGCTGACACAAATTATATTTTATAAATGAAATGAAATTCTCTTGTATGCTTTAAACACAGATAATTGTTTTCCTTAACATGGTTCTTTCTTTCGATGATTGTTTTCCTACTTGTTAGACACCCTTATTGGGATATGGCTCATGATGATTATGGAAAACTTTTAATGGATGTTATTTTACATTGTGTGGCCAAATCTATCTATAATTTCTTATGCAGGTGTATATTATTGATTATGGTCTTGCAAAGAAATATAGAGATCTCCAAACTCATAAACACATTCCGTACAGGTGAATCTTAAGCTTTCATCGTGTTTCTACATTTCGAAGTTTCCTTATCCTCTTTCCTTGCAATATGTCTTGTGGTAACGAACACTTCAATTTCCAGCATGCATGGATTTATCTATATGCTCTTCTGAATGTACTAAGCATGCATGCATCATACGCAAATTGAAAAAAAAGAGAGAGAACCAAAATTTTTGGGAAATTTCTTTAAGAGGTTTGCATGTGGATTTTGCATGAAAATAATTAAAAGGTGAAACTAGCATTTAAAATGCTAATTGCACATTCATGTTTAAATTTAAGCTCGCGTAATTGTGCCGATTATTTAACTTTGTGTCGATTCATTTAAGATTGCTGTCAGTTATGATCATAAACAATTATTCTTGCTTTTTTTTTGGTAATTTTTTCAAATATTTGTAGAGCTACTTAGATTGACGCAATGTCTATGTGAGCTGATTTATGATTTATTGCAGCAATGTGGTTCATTGATAGATTTCCGCAATCTCATGATAACATCAAAGATTACAGTCCTAAGATATGATGGAACCAAACTGACATGTATTACTTGCATCATAAGTTATTAATTTACTTGCCTGATTAAATTGGAGATGATTTATTCTAGGCCTTCAGAAATTTAAAATTGACAAAAAGTTAGATCTACGATAATCCTATTTACAGTTTTAATATGCAGAAAATGTTATGATGTTCAACCTAATAGGCCCATTGATCACACGCAGCCAAATTTTAATTTGGATAAAAAGGCTATTTACATACATGGGACACAATTCTTATGTATTTACATATCTCACACCTAAAATTTCATATTTACACACAACACTCTAACCTTTAATATCACATAAAAAATAGCACTATTATCACTTTTTAAAATTGAAATACACCTTTCATGACCAGGTTTAAAGCACCAAAATGCTATGTATGTAAATATGAAAGTTCAGACGTGCAATATGTCAATACATAAGAATTGCATGCCATGTATGTAATTTTTTTTAAAAAAAAGGGTATTTACATACGTAGCGCATAATTCTTACGTATTTACATATCCGACACCTAAACTTTCATATTTACACACATAGCTTTAATATCACATCCATAATAACACTAGTACCACTTTTTACAAGTGAAATAAACCTTTTCATGCATAGGTTTAAAGCNTCTGACAAAAAGTTGGATCTACGATAATCCTATTTACAGTTTTAACATGCAGAAAATGTTATGATGTTCAATCTAATAGGCCCATTGATCACACGCAGCCAAATTTTAATTTGGATAAAAAGGCTATTTACATACATGGGACACAATTCTTATGTATTTACACATCTCACACCTAAAATTTCATATTTACACACGACACTCTAACCTTTAATATCACGTAAAAAATTGCACTATTATCACTTTTTAAAATTGAAATACACCTTTCATGATCAGGTTTAAAGCACCAAAGTGCTATGTGTGTAAATATGAAAGTTTAGACGTGCGATATGTCAATACATAATAATTGCGTGCTATGTATGTAAATTTTTTTTAAAAAAAAGGGTATTTACATACGTAGCGCATAATTCTTATGTATTTACATATCGGACACCAAAACTTTCATATTTACACACATAGCATTCAAATCTTTAATATCACATCCATAATAACACTAGTACCACTTTTTGCAAGTGAAATAAACCTTTTCATGCATAGGTTTAAAGCACCCAAGTGTTATGTATGTAAATATCGAAGTGTAGGTGTGATATAAATGCTTAAGAATTGTCAGGATGCCAATCAAATACTTCTAAATTTATAGTCCCGTTTTTCATCAATTGTGAAGTAAGCTGGTTTTATACTCTTTTATGCATGGTGAATTATTTCAATAAGGTTGGGCCTTATGATTATTTCCCTTTATAGATTTTTCATATTAAAAACTCCGGTATCTCATTTGAAATTCTTATTTAATCTATATGTATGCACTCAAAATTTATAAAAGATAAAACCTCAATCTCTTACTCTATCATCATGAATGTTTTAGCAATCATGAATGCACTCTAAATTTTAGATGTTTGATATATAAATACATAGGAATTGAGTGGTATGTATGTAAATATTCCAATCTTATATCCCCTTGTTTCATATTTACTGATGCAAATGCCATTTATTTTCAACAGAGAAAATAAAAATCAACGGGGACAGCACGGTATGCTAGCGTTAACACTCATCTTGGTGTTGGTTAGTTTCCTTCACGGTCATTTTTCGAATAAAAGAATATGTGCTGATTTTGTTTGATTTGTTGTTGAGCATCTAATTTACTCATTGAAGTGCATTTATCTCCATGCAGAGCAGAGCAGGAGGGATGATTTGGAATCTCTTGGTTATGTCCTCATGTATTTTTTAAGAGGAAGGTTGGAATTTGATAGGAGTGGCTCATTTTTATTGGGCATTTACATACATAACCAGCCAATTCTTATGTATTTGCATATTTAACACCTAAAATTTGCTTTTTTACATTTATACTACCCAAATCTTTCATATCACATAAAAAATACAACTTTTTTAACTTTTTAAAAAGTGAAATACATCCCTTCATGCATGGATAGGGTGGCAGATATGTAAAAAGTGAAGTTTCAGTGTTAGATATGTAAATGCATAAGAATTGAGTAGTATGTATGTAAATCTTTGTATTATATTTGGGTTATTTTTTAACAATTCTATTCTCAGCCTTCCTTGGCAGGGCCTTAGAGCTGGTACCAAAAAACAAAAGTATGATAAAATCAGCGAGAAGAAAATGCTTACTCCTGTTGAGGTAATTGGTGCGTGCTTTCCCCAAGTGTTATACTTTCAAATGTTTTCGACGTCTGTTACAGGAGTTGTGAAAAGTTGAGGAAAATTACATATTTGTCTTAAAAATCAGGTGCTGTGCAAATCATATCCACCTGAATTTGTATCTTACTTACACTATTGCCGGTCATTGCGATTTGAAGACAAACCAGATTATTCTTATTTGAAGAGACTTTTCCGTGACCTTTTTATTAGAGAAGGTAGGAATTATCTTTTTTATGAACACATTTCATGTCAGAATGAAGATTCAACATTAAATGTTTTTTTTTAAGCAGATGAGGATTGACACCTTTTTACTGCAGGTTATCAGTTTGATTATGTTTTTGACTGGACTGCATTAAAATATCCTCAAGTTGGTGCTGAAGGCAGAGCAAATGTATGAATTTTGGATCATTTTTATGCCCCATTGTGTTTTGATGTTTTTTGGATTGGTTGGCTTTTCTTATTTATATTAGATACATAAGAATTATGTGGTATGTATTCAAATTCCCCTTTCCACTATTACAGGCCAGTGGTAGAGCAAGTGGAGCAATCGGACCTTCAGTGGAACGAACAGACAAGGCTTCAGGTTTTCATTGCTTTCTCTCTCCCCACCTATTTCTTTATTTTTTGCTCCTTTGTTAAACTCTGGTTCAGCCTATTTATTTACTTCTTTGTACAGTGGGACAAGAGTTTTGTGATAAATTTTCCGGTGCGATGGAATCATTTGCTAGGAGAGGAGTATCTGGTGTTGGCCATCATGGAGAGCATTCCAAGCACAAATTTTTGGAGGATGCAACATCAAAGGATGTAAGCCATTTTTTTTATTTATGGTGTATTAGTTTCTTAGTGAGGAGCTTATTCATGAAGTTTGATCATGGCTTGTGGATTATCTTCTGTTTCTTTTATGATATTATTATCTTTTTTCAATGTTTATTGGTGGACCTCCTCCTATATATGGGGTTTCCTTTAGGATGTAATGAAATTTGATGATGACTCGTGTCTTCTTCTCTTCTCTCTCTTATCCCAGTTGTTCCCTTGCCCTTTTTGTCTTCCTTTTTTTTATGTCCTACCCTCTTCTTCTTGTGAGCTTGACTCACTCGCTCTGCTACCGTAGTCCTTAGGGGTGTTGAGGATTCAATATGAAGCCCATTAAACGTCGGCTCAAGATTTACTCCAAGTCATTCGATTTGATCTCAATTCATTCCAGAGCCTAACTCAAAATCAACCTGAATGTGTTGAGCCAAAATTTTGGTTGATGGCTCGGCTAATTCGAATTGAAGCTCAATTTGAGAAAAATATCCTTTAGATATTTGAGCGAACTTCCATTCTTGAGCTAAACTTTTAGCCTTGCTTGCGCAAGGTAGTGTGCATGCTAAGAGGCCATTTGCTTGCACTTTTGCACAATCCCCTCCCCTATTAATCCAACACTTTCACTCCTTACATTTATATGCAAATACTGTTGCATTGTATTATACTATTAAAATATCATAAATTGGCAAAATTTATGTGCTTTCAAATAATTCAGTGAGAATGTGCTAGTGTTTATAACATCATGATATTAATAGAGTAAAGTGCATAGTGAAGATTAACTAGTCTTTATCTTATTATAATTTCACATGACTGATGATATTAAAGATTTCTGCAAGCATTATTCGACCAAGGGACTGAAGTAATTGTTGGATCATGCATCTATTTGCCTAGTCTAACTTCTTGTTATTAGCTTGTGTGGAATTGATTGGATGATTTATTTTTGTTGAATGCTAAGCCAACAATAATGATATTAATCACAAGAACTAAGAATATGAACTAGTTTAATTTGGGCTACAAGTATTACTACTCTTGGCTTTTGATACTATGTAGGATAGTATGTAGATCTCATCTTGTACACACCCTCATGCCATCTCCCCCCCACCACTCTCGTTACCTCCAACTCTTTAAGAGAAGAGTTTATGATTTGGGAGATCATTGTTGTATTCATGGGTTGTTGATTTATGTTACTTATGTCTTTTGAACTAATAATTTTTTCTATTCATCTAGTAGTAGTCTTCTTGTGTAAATGGAAGCTTTTAGTATGTAGTGGTAACTAAGAAAAGAAATGATTCTTTANGAGTTTATGATTTGGGAGATCGTTGTTGTATTCATGGGTTGTTGATTTATGTTACTTATGTCTTTTGAACTAATAAATTTTTCTATTCATTTAGTAGTAGTCTTCTTGTGTAAATGGAAGCTTTTAGTATGTAGTGGTAACTAAGAAAAGAAATGATTCTTTGATGTTTGATCTTAAACCCTCACACTTGCGAGAAAATATTGCGTCCAGAGTGGGCTCCCGCTCCGTGATCTTAAACCCTCACACATGAGCGGTGTCCGGTCAACGAACGTGATATAGCGGAGGTCCGAGCTCCCGCTCCGCCCTGTTGTATCTCGTCTGTTGTCCGGACGCAATATTTTTTTCGCACTCCCATCAATCTCCTCTTTTCCACTCCCACCTCTCTTATTTGGGCTCCTTACCTCTCCGATCCCTCTTCATTTTTTTTCTCTCTCTAATCCCTATTCGTATCTATTCATTCCTCCTAAATAAATACTTAAGAGGTGTTTATCCACTGTCTTATTAGATTGTNCATCTCTCCGATCCCTCTTCATTTTTTTTCTCTCTCTAAACCCTATTCGTATCTATTCATTCCTCCTAAATAAATACTTAAGAGGTGTCTATCCACTTTCTTATTAGATTGTTTACCACCCCTTTTTCCTTGTTACCACAACCACCACCCCAACAATCACACAAGATAATCTCTATTTCACATAAAACCTTGCTCAACTACTGCAAGCTCATCAAAAGCTATCTTCCTTTGCTAAAATATGAGAAAAAGGAGATCCATTGATGATATAACTTCAAATTGTATAAATATTCAATGCAGATGTTATTTTGAAATCAGCTTATTTTAGGCCTTAAATGGAGTTATTTGTGAATCTTCCCCCAACTATAGATGCTAAATGGCATTGTTTTTGAGAAAATATATCAATAGGTATACATTTTAAATTTTTGAGTAGCGTTGGTGAAACCTTTCAAGCCTCAACAAATGCCTTTTTTTCGGAAATTTACACAACACAATTCTTGTGAATGTACATTGCTCTCATCTAAATTTTTATATATACATACATAGCATTTTGGCCCTTTAAACCTATTATGCATGAAATTGTGCACTTCAGTTTTAAAAAATGATAATGTTGCTTTTTTTATGTCTTATTTTCCTGAAAATTTTTAATGGCAAAAGCTTGATATGTGCTTAATCTTGCATCTATAACATTGCTTCCCCTTAAATTCTTAAAAGCATTTGTATTTTGGTAATCATGATGCCACTTGGAAACAAGTTTCATCTTCTTAACCATCTCCATCTCTTCCTTTAAAGGTTTTGGATTCAGAGAAAGCACAAGCATCCTCTTCTGGGAACGCCGGCGGACTCTCCAAGCGNAACGGAAATTTACATAACACACAATTCTTGTGAATTTACATTTCTCACATCTAAATTTTTATATTTACATACATAGCATTTTGGCGCTTTAAACCTATTAAGCATGAAAATGTGCACTTCACTTTTAAAAAATGATAATGTTGCTATTTTTATGTCTTTTTTTCCTGAAAATTTTTAATGGCAAAAGCTTGATATGTGCTTAATCTTGCATCTATAACATTGCTTCCCCTTNTACGGAAATTTACATAACACAATTCTTGTGAATTTACATTTCTCACATCTAAATTTTTATATTTGCATACATAGCATTTTGGCGCTTTAAACCTATTATGCATGAAAATGTGCATTCCTTAAATTCTTAAAAGCGTTTATATTTTGGTAATCCTCATGATGCTCACTTGGAAACAAGTTTCATCTTCTTAACCATCTCCGTCTCCTCNATATTTTGGTAATCCTCATGATGCTCACTTGGAAACAAGTTTCATCTTCTTAACCATCTCCATCTCCTCCTTTAAAGGTTTTGGATTCAGAGAAAGCACAAGCATCCTCTTCTGGGAACGCCGGCGGACTCTCCAAGCGGGCTATCATCTCAAGCAGCCGCCAAGGCTCCACGGAACCCCCCCGATTGGTCTCAAGCGGCGGCAGTGGCAATCACTCTGCCGTAAAACAGAGTAGTCTGAATCAACCTCCAGCCGAGTTCAGGCCGTCGGCGCTTTCCCGACCCGCCATCGCACGAACTTCCCGGGACGAAAATCCCGGCAGAAGCTTCGAGCTCCTCTCCATCAGCGCCGAGAAGAGGAAATGACAAAAGGCTTTTCATTAGAACCAGTAAATCTGTAGAAGCAGGTGGTGGTATATATGTAAATCAACTTGTGTATAAATTTCCCTCACAAGCTTTTGTATGGTGGGGGACTTTGGATTGGGAGGAATGGGAGTATTGCTATTANAACAAAAGGCTTTTCATTAGAACCAGTAAATTTGTAGAAGCAGGTGGTGGTATATATATGTAAATCAACTTGTGTATAAATTTCTCTCACAAGCTTTTGTATGGTGGGGGACTTTGGATTGGGAGGAATGGGAGTATTGCTATTCTGCTCATCATTGTTGTTGGCTACATTTTCATTATAAATAAAAATATAGAACATTTTGAGCTTTGAAATACTCTTATTTTGTTATGGTTTGGTTTGAGCTATGTAAAATGTAGAATTACAGCAGGGGAAAATGAAATTAATACACTACATGATTTATCTGTTTGAATTTAGACAAGATTTTCATACATTTCACTCAATTTCTATGTATTTACATGTGTACCTCCTGAACTTCAATNGTTGCTATTATGCTCATCATTGTTTGTTGGCCACATTTTCATTATAAATAAAAATATAGAACATTTTGAGCTTTGAAATGCTATTATTTTGTTATTATGGATTATTTTGTTATGGTTTGGTTTGAGCTATGTAAAATGTAGAATTAGAGCAGGGGAAAATGAAATTAATACACTGCATGATTTGTCTGTAAGAATTTAGACAAGATTTTCATACATTTCACTCAATTTCTATGTATTTACATGTGTACCTCCTGAACTTCAATTTTTTAAATATATATCATCTTAGAAGTAAGTGTGTAAACGAGCCGAACATGAACGAGCCCACGCTCAGCTTTTGTTCGGCTCGTTTATATTTCGAGCTCAAAAAGCGTCTTCGTGTTCGACTCGTTTGCTTAGCGNATTGCTATTATGCTCATCATTGTTTGTTGGCTACATTTTCATTATAAATAAAAATATAGAACATTTTGAGCTTTGAAATACTCTTATTTTGTTATTTTGGATTATTTTGTTATGGTTTGGTTTGAGCTATGTAAAATGTAGAATTAGAGCAGGGGAAAATGAAATTAATACACTGCATGATTTATCTGTTAGAATTTAGACAAGATTTTCATACATTTCACTCAATTTCTATGTATTTACATGTGTAGCTCCTGAACTTCAATTTCTTATATATATATCATCTTAGAAGTAAGGGTGTAAACGAGCCGAACACGAGCGAGCCCACACTCAGCTTTTGTTCGGCTCGTTTATATTTCGAGCTCAAAAAGCGTCTTCGTGTTCGACTCGTTTGCTTAGCGAGCCGAACAAGAGCCTTTCACGAACAAAATCATTTTGACAAAATTAATCATGTAGTCGTAAGATGTTAAGGATTGGCACGAGATTTAAACATCATTTGAATCTAATATAATAATTTTTATTTTATTTTCATAATTAATACTATTAATTGTTTATAAATCTTTGTAGCCTTGTAGTCAATTAAATTTTTTTAAAATACTACTCATCAAAGATATATAAAATTGATTAGTAATATTTCGAGTCAAAACGAGCCAAACACGAACAAACAAATGTTGGTTCGTGTTCAGTTCGTTAACTTAGTGAACGAGTCGAACACGAGTTGTTCACGAACAACGAGCCATTTTGACAGCCCTACTTAGAAGGCTTATTTCATTTTTTTTAAAGTTAAAATAGTGACTTTTTATTTGATATGAAAAGGGTTAGATGGTGTAAATTTATAAAATAAAATTTAGTTGTTAAATATGTAAATGCATAGAAATTGGGTGGTATGTATTAAATGAACTTCATAAAATGCAAATATTTAAATGACTAGTTTTCATAGAAGTTCAGATGAAGTTAACCAGAAAACAGATAAAAATAGGCAAATTTNGCAAGCCGAACACGAGTCGTTCACGAACAAAGAGTCATTTTGACAAAATTAATCACGTAGTCATAAGATGTTAAAGATTGGGGCAATATTTAAAACATCATTTGAATTTAATATAATAATTTTTATTTTATTTTCATAATTAATACTTTTAATTGATTATAAATATTTGTAGCCTTCTAGTCAATCAAATTTTTTAAAAATGATAAATATATATATATTTAAATGACTAGTTTTCATAGAAGTTCAGATGAAGTTAACCAGAAAACAGATAAAAATAGGCAAATTTACATACATATCACACAATTTATATGTATTTACATAACTAGCATACAAAATTTAATATTTACACTTAAAACATTTTTATCATAAAATTATATATGAAAATGTGTCTTGCTTTAAAAATAGTAATGTTTTTTATGTGATATATAATATTTGAATATCATGCATGTAAATATGAATCTTCAGGTGTTAGATATATTAATATATATAAATTTTGTTTTGTATTTTCTCTAATTATCTAATAATTAAATACTTAATTTCTCCCCATTTATTAAAGTGAAAATTACACTTCATTTTTTTTCATAAATGACTTCTTAAATTTGTATGAAAAATATGTTTTTTCATGTTTTAAAAGTTATAGTAGTGATATTTTTTTATGTGCTATAAAAGATTTTGGTAATAAAGATGTAAGAAGGTAAAGTTTAAGTTTTAGATATGTAAATATATAAAAATTGGGTTGTATGTATGTCCTTGACTTATTCCCAAGGAATCAATCGTGAGATGAAGAGAGCGATGTACAAAGAGATATGAGGGATAAATTAAGTATTATTGTATATGGTTTCAACCGCCGCTATTACAATTAATGCTCCTCTATTAATCGAGGGCTATGAATGGTTTTAAATAACAATTACACTCATGGCCTTTTTTAATCAGTCAGCTCTCAATTGATTGGCTTCATGTCGTGCGATGTTGAATATATGGTGGGTCCTCCTTTTGTTGGTTGCCTTTACCTGAGTGGATACTGAGTCGGTCAATCTTTGCTTTGATCGGCCTATAGGTCAATTTTGCCCCGACCCGACTACCTCTATCTTTTAAGATTACACTAACCTTACTCTTGCTGATCTTCTCTGAACTCTATCGCTCCTTTGACTTTGTTGATATCATCTTGATGACCCGATTATCGATGAGATGTAGCCCATTTGGGATATGGTGATTCACCCTTTGCACTTATGACCCGGTAAGCTCTGACGTTTAGGGATATTCCCACTGAGAAGATTTTGGTTATTTCATAGTTTTTTATGCCGACGAGCTGCTGCCCATTTGGAATGTGAGAGACTCACTATTTGCCATGTGACTTAACGCGAGCTTTGAAAGCAATGAGACGTCTCCATACGAAAGAACCATCTTTTGATGACCTATTCTCCAGGTTCATGATAATGTAAGCGAAACTTCTTTTATCGAGACTATCATTGAGTATCCCCTATGATGTAATTAATAAAAAAGGATACATCTCTTTGGGAGACTTCTGACTCCAGAACAAAAATGTTCTTTTTGGTTCTCTGGTTATGACTAACTTATGTAGGGATCATTTCGTTGATATCGATTTTCGAGATATTTTGATCTGATTTTGTTCAGATATATACTTTCGACCTATTACACGAGGATTACCCATATATAAGTCTTACATATTTTTTTCTTAATTTTTTTTTTTTATTCATCTTCTCTTCGAATCATTTTGTATGATAAACGAAGAAGATTTATTCGACAAAATGAATAATATAATGACATATAAATATACAAATTGACGAATCTGAATTTTTAAAAAGAAGAAGAAAAACAGTCGAACACCGACAAATCTAACTTCAACACCATGACATAACTTATGCTTTAATATCAGATATAAAACTCTGCCTCACCATCTCCAATCAAGGAGAAGCTACAAAAATAAGAGACTGTTCTTTTTATTAATTAAGGCAGAGATAACATAACCATACATGCATCTCTAAAACACACAAACTAGCATCAATATCTCGCATGCGGAAAGCCCGCATAGAAAACCGGCAGACTTTCCAACACCGTCTCCTTCATCCCCTCACAACCGTTCCTCCCGCGCCTCACTCAACCGCCCCCCAAAACCATTGGCTGCCACAGAAAACTTCCTTTCCATACAATCTTAACTCCCATAAAATAAAATAATAAAAAAATTAAAAATAATAATCACCAACCGTTTAAAATTAATCAATTAATTAAAAAATAAACTCTCTCTCTCTCTCTCTCTTTCTGTCTCTGTATTCTGCTTCCAGGAGGCCTTGATTTCCTCTGATAGAAGCTGTTGTTGCCGCCTCTCATGTTCTAAAACCACATTTTATAAGGTTTTCTCTATTTTATTTAATCAAAATTATTTGATTCATCATAGTTTGATTTTAGAGATGATGGTCATGAAGAGACCATGGCGATTAAGAGCAGATTAATGGGGTTCATGTGAGTTGATTTCCTTCTGCATCTTCTGTTCAGATCATACATTATATTGTATGATGCAGCTCTTATCTCTGTTTTTCATTCATAATGCAAGCGATTTGGTGAAGGTAACGGTCGAATTTTGTTAGATTGATTGTTCTGTATTGCATGCATGTTAAGAAAAAATTTCAGAAAATATTGACGATTAAAACCTTATTTTTTATGATATTTACAGTATTATTTGGTTTTCTGAAGAAACGTATAGCATTTTAATTTCTTCTATTGCAAGAAAAATGAATTATGGTTTGTCTATTGATGGATTTGAAGAAATTAGTTAATGAATCGGGAGCTAGGTTTTTAGAAGTTGAGAAAAGATTGGAGCTTTGTTTTATCTACACATTCTTTTTGGTTGATTTTGATGGAATGTTTTGATGCTGCATTTGATGTATTTTAGGGGATTTTACATGCTGAAAATATTGTTATTTATGTCACATCCTAATGTTTAATATTACAAAATTGTTACTTCGTTAACGTTTCCGTCCACGCGTCTCCAACATGTCCTACAACGATCTTTTTCAATGTGGCTACTTCTAATCACGGGGTTGATTTTGGCGGAACAGCATAGAGACTGAGAATTGAAGAGATTGCTACCATTGGAGTACTGATGCATCATACTCTTGAGGTAATATTTTTTCGGTGGGAGAGACATGTTTGTCAATGAGGGAAAGAAATAGCCGACAGGAGTGTTCATGGAATCGCCGGCATGAGTGTTCCTAGAAGAGTTGGAACGAGCGTGGATGGGATTGTGCTAGTGGGAAGGGAGGTCGCTGGGTGTGGGTGTGGGTGTGAGAGGAGTGACTTGGGTGAGAGGGCTGGATGGAGAGGTGGGTCGGCGTGGGAGAGGGGAGAGATCAGGTGCGACAATGGTGTAGGCTTGTCAGATCATGTGTGGGAGGTCAGAACTGTGTGAGGAAGGATTAATTGGTCTTATCGGTGTGTGAGTTGTTGTTAGAGCAATGTGGGCGTGAAACCTAGAGGTACGTAGAGAGAAACCAAAGCGTTGATAGAAAGTATGATAATATTAAGCTTTGGGGTATGAGATACCAAAATGTGCTAAGTACCTTAAAAAAACCCTATATTTTATTGATATTTTGCATTTCTATGCTATATTAAATAAAACTATCATATTGTGATACTTTCAATATGTTATGGTATGACTCATACACCATATAGGGACAGACACTGGATCGAAATGGAGCGGAGCGGAGCGGAAGAATTTATCCAAATTGGGAAGTTACGTGGGATGGGGTGCAGGGGCAAAGCCCCGCGGTATGGTACATGGGTAATGTTGTAATTACATATTGTGCCTAGGGTTTACTCCTGGGNAGTTCTTTTCTCTGTTTTTCATTCATAATGCAAGGGATTTGGTGAAGGTAACGGTCGAATTTTGTTAGATTGATTGTTCTGTATTGCATGCATGTTAAAAAAAAATTAAATTTTCTAAAAAAAAAAAACAATTTTCAGAAAATATTGATGATTAAAACCTTATTTTTTATGATATTTACAGTATTCTGAAGAAACATATAGTATTTTAATTTCTTATACTGCAAGAAAAATGAATTATGGTTCGTCTATTGATGGATTTGAAGAAATTAGTTAATGAATCGGGAGCTAGGTTTTAAAAGTTGAGAAAAGATTGGAGCTTTGTTGTCTCTAGACATTCTTTTTGGTTGATTTTGATGGTGTGAGTTTAATCTCGAATTGATTGCATAATTAGTGAAATAAATTTAGGTCTTAAAATAGACGTGAATTGATGACACTTTATGCCTACAATTCTCTATGTCTTTATTGTATAGGTTTTACTTTTTTTTCGGTATGCATTGGTTATTATAAATTGGGTGTTGTGCTGCAATGTAAAACAAACACTCCAAACTTGTATCATTTCCTCATTCAAAATAATAGAAAGAGAATTTCCAATAGTCTAGTCTCATTTTCTTTCAATTTGTCATTCAGTGATCCATTAAATTGGAACCAATAGATCAGATGGAATGTTTTGATGCTGCATTGGATGTATTTTAGGGGATTTTACATGCATGGTACCGAAAATATTGTTATTTATGTACCTCACATCTTAATGTTTAATATTACAAAATCCATACTTTCGTTAATGCTTCTGTCCACTCGTCTCCAAAAAGTCCTACAACGATCTTTTTCAATGTGGATACTTCTAATCACGGGGTTCATTTAGGCGGAACAGCATAGAGACTGAGAATTGAAGAGATAGCTATGCGTGCATTTTGTGGCTGGTGGGAGAGACGTGTTTGTCAATGAGGGAAATAAATGGCCGACAGGAGTGTTCATGGAATCACCGGCATGAGTGTTCATGGGAGAGTTGGAACGAGCGTGGATGGGATTGTGCTAATGGGAAGGGAGGTCGCGACGGACATGGGTGAGAGGGTTGGATGGAGAGGCGGGCAAAGGTGGGAGTGAGGAGAGGTATAAGGTGCGGCGACGATGTAGGCTCATCAGATCATGTGGGAGGTCAGAGCTGTGTGAGGAAGGATTGCTTATCGGTGTGTGGGTTGTTGTTAGAGCAATGTGGGCGTGAAAACTAGAGGTACGTAGAGAGAAACCAAAGCGTCAACACGAAGTATGATAATACTAAGCTTTGGGGTATGAGATACCAAAATGTGCCAAGTACCTAAAAAACCCCCTATATTTTATTGATATTATGCATTTCTATGCTATATTAAATAAAACTATCATATTTTGATACTTTCAATAAGCTCATATTATTATACTCTTTTCTGTAATTAATCAATTATAATTATTTTTTTTCAACTTCAGAATCATTTGAGGTGGAGCTGAGAGGTGAAACATCATATAAATTACACAATTTGGCTGATGATGAACAATAAAATGAAGGGCCTATTAAAGGGCCTAAGATACATTTCTCAAATATTTGGTAAGCTCATTTAATGCTGCATTAATTTAATATTTATTTTACAATTCTACCACCTATACAATTTGCTTAACTAAATTTGCATATCTGTCTATATAAATTTTTACAAGATGAGGAGGAAAAGGAGATGCAGATTGGATATCCAACAGATGTCAAGCATGTGGCTCACTTTGGATGTGATGGACCTTCTGCAAATGCACCAAGCTGGGTAATTACATTATTTACACTTATAATTTTTTTTTTTTTTTTACATAATATATATGGCAAATTCACATACATGCCACACAATTCTTATGTATTTACATTTCTATCAGGTAAAGTTTAATTTTTTCAGTTATAAGTGTACTTGGGTGCCATAAATTTATGCATGAAAATTTATATTTTATTTTTAAAAGTCTATTAAAAATGACATGTTCTATGTAATGATTTGAGTTGTATGTATATAAATATGAAACTTAATTTATTATATATATAAATACATAAGAATTGTGTGGGATATGTGTAGATGCTCTCTCTCTCTCTATATATATATATTTCAAAAGAGACTTCTCTACCAATAAGTCACAATTGACGGCACACATAATATATAGATAGATATATATGTGTTTGTGTGTGCCACCAATTGTGGCCTATTGGTAGAGCAACCTCTTTTGAAGGATATATATATATATATATATATATATATATATATATATATATATATATATATATATGTGTGTGTGNAGATCCATCGAAAAACCACGCGACGCGCTCCTATTCGATGCCGCCTTCTGAGTCAGCTGCCACGCGGCACACTCTATTGTACCAAAGGCTAATCCGGCTTGATCTCCACCGTCCATTTAATACACGCGAGAATGGACGGTATCCGTTCATCGTCCTCAACGGAATGATCCCGTGCCCGTCCACACTAAATCCTTAAGATCTCGGCCTAGACTCAACCAAATCGCTTCGGGTTTGATCTATGGACTCGTCTAAGTGAGACGAACATATCCATACGGTTAAGATGCCATGAAATCAGGCTTGTAAATGGAGAATCAAAATAAGCTCGGGAGAAGGAGAAGTTTTATACCTTTTCTCTAAGAAGGGAGGCTTCGATGTAAATGGAGAATCAAAATAAGCTCGGGAGAAGGAGAAGTTTTATACCTTTGCTCTGAGAAGGGAAGCTTCGATCAGAGGTGCTCGGCACGTTCATTGGGGTCTAAGGAGGTTAGGGATTAAGTCCCTGGTCTTGGTGTAAAGCCTAAGTAAGAATTCAACCACAGCCGAATTTGGGTGTTGGTCTAGAGCTATGGTAGAGGCTCTGTGGAAGGGTAATTTGATGGGGCTTTGGCTTCTTTCACTCTTGTGAAGGTGTAGAGCCAATCTATTGGGAGTTTGGTGGCGTGTAGGTTAGGATTGGAATTTGTCCTGGTTTCGGGCAAGAATTCAAGCCCGAAATTGGATTGCCATGCTGGATTTGAGAGGAGGAAATGAGTTGCAATGTACTAAGGGTCTCTTAGAGAAGCTCTCTGAGGAGATTTACAGGCCTTCGTGAAAATTTTTTTACCACACCTCTCCATAGCCGTGAGGGGTAGAATTTATAGAAATTGGCCAACGGAGAGCTTGGTTGGCCAATTGAGGGGTTAGCCCCACTGCTTAGGTGTCAAGCAGAGGATCTCTTGGCTCAATTTTGGCTGAGGTGGCCTCTTGGCATGAGTTTGGGTTTTGGCCATGTAGGGGCTCACGGCTTTGGGCTTTAGCTTGAATTAAAATGGCTAACCAAGGGTAGGATCAGGGTTAAAGCTTATAATGATCAGTAAAAATGGCACCATAGGGTATGGACATGTGTCCTTGATTTAACCTCTTTATTATCCCCTTTAAAGATTAAAATTAAAATTTTTACCCATGAGATAAATATCAAGCTTGAACATGGGTTGATGGCTGGCTTTAAACTCAACCCTAAAGTCTAGGATGAGTTAAGGTAGGGCTCATTTGACCATACCAAGCTTAATTGGTTTAGATTTGGTCATAAGTCCAAAAAGGTGCATATGACCAAATATTGTGTTTGAACTAGGTTAGGCATATCAATTAGCTCAATAAAATATGGCATTTGGTGTAAGATACCATGAGGAACAACTTTCATGAAGGGTGAAAGTCATTTTGAGGTCAATTGGCTAATCAATTTGGTGGATTTTTGATTTTTGACCCATTTTAAGCATATTGGGCTAAGTTTGGGTCAAACTTGGGCTAGCCATGGGATAAGCTCAAAATAATTGTTTTATTTAATGTAAAACATCATAATGAACAATTTTCATGAAGGATAAAAGTTGTTTTGAAGTTGATTTAGTGGTCAATTTGAATGGGTTTTGATGGGTTTGGTTTTAGACCAAAATTAAGCATGTAGGGCTAAACTTGGGTCAAACTTGGGCTAGCCATGGGCTAAGCTCAAATTAATTATTTTGTTTGGTGTAAAGCATCATGATGAACAACTTTCATGAAGGATGAAAATTGTTTTGAAGTTGACTTGATGGTCAACTTGAATGGATTTAAATGGGTTTTGGTTTTAGACCTAAATTAAGCATGTAGGGCTAAACTTGGGTCAAACTTAGGCTATCCATGGGCTAAGTCCAAATTTATTGTTGAATTTGGTAAACAATAACCTTGTAAAGAGTTTTCAACAAAAATTGGATGCCAATTTGAGGTTTAAGGCATTCAATTGTTGAGATTTGAGGTGTTAGCCAATATTGGGGCTAATTTGGGGGTTTTGGTCAAAGATGGTTAAATTGACCAAATTGGACCATGGTGTAGTTGGAAAAAATAAAATTGGGAATATTTTGGATATATTGGGATTTTATGGGAGTTTTTGGAATTTTTGGATTTTTGGGCCATGGAGAGGTATTTTGGTAATTTGGTCATTTTTGTCAGTTTTGGCAAATTTGGATATATTCAAACTGTTTGGAATGAGTTTTGATCATTTTAGGGTATTTTGGCAAAAATTTGGAAATTTTAGACAAATTTGGGTCCCAATGTTAGTTAGGTAAATTGGAGGTGCCCAGGGGCAAAAGGCCAAGTTGGGTATTTCAAGTGCAATTGGATAGATATCCATTCTAAATGAACCATGGATCAATAACATTCCCATTTTGGGTTCTTATGTATTGGTCTTAGTTAAGGTATTGTGATGGTATGGTATACATTAACTCCAAACCAACACCCAGGGTCAATCCTAAGGTCAAGTAGCCTTATATGACCTCTCCTTAAGTTCCTTCATAATGATCTTACTTACTAATTGTAAGAGGTTAGGATCAATATGTGGAACTTCAAGTTGAGTAAAGAAAAGAGTTTTGAGTTTCTAATGGTGAGGATACATTTTCTAGTTTTCTAAGACTAGTCAATTGGAAAGTCCTATGGCTAGACCTAGGCTACTAAAGAAGTTTCTAGACCTCAACCAAAAGTGAGGTCAACAAGAGAGAAGCACAAGATTTTCCCAAGCGAGGGCCAATCCTAGAGTGTTGTTGATACATTGAAAATTTTGATTCAAAGCAGAATAAGCAGGTGAGCCCACAAAGATAAGGAGATTCATTCTTGAGATAAGCCTCCTCACCTCAAAGGTCTTGAAGGGATAGAACAATTTTCATTCTCTCAATCTTATCACAAAAATTTGATTGAAGAGAAAAGAGAATCCAGGAACAAAATGCAAATGAATCAGTATAAATAAAATTATAATTAAATTTTATCTGATTAAATTGAGCCCACTTTCCAAAGTTGCTGAATTAAGCCCATTCACAGGCTGAATCAAGCTCATTTGCTGAAGTGGCCGAATGAAGCCCACCTAGCAAATTGGTTAAATTGAGCTCATCTGCCATAGTGCTAGATTGAGCCCATCTATCAAAGTTGTTGAATTAAGCCCTCTGTCAAAGCTACTGAGTTGAGTCGATCTGCTGAAGCGGCTGAATCAAGCCCACCCACCAAAATGGTTGAATCAAGCCCACACACCAAAGCAACTAATCTAGCTTGTTCCATCTTCCTTAAGAAGACAATTTAAACTTATCTTTAAAAAGATTACAACTCAAGTCATCATCAACAACCATGACATCTGTCCATCTCTCATTTAAGGATGTCGTCTGATACTGGGGTTTAGTCCCATCACCCAAACATTGGAGATAGTTATTGTACCAACAATATCTGACACTACTCAAAAATGCCTCATAATTACAACAATGGTCAAAGAGAAGTTAAAAAATACAGTCCTTGATGTCGTATTTTGATAATTTTATATTATTTTCTATCTCATGCATAAAAGATTTGACACGAGGAAAGAAAAGAGGGGATTCTATAGATGTCTCTCTCTCTCTCACTAATTTCTTCCTTCCTCATCTCTCTTTCCTGGAATATTCCAAATCTTTTTATTAAGAACACTCTTCCTCTCTCTCTAGCTCTTCCAATGTAATTCTTTGTGATCTAGAATTCCTTGGCTAAACTGTATGTACTTATTGATAATACAGGGCCATACATCATTTTCAGATTCAACACTATCAGATTAAGTATAAAATTATGTTTACTCACTTTCATTTTAAATTGATTATCTTTTTGTCCCATTTCCCTTCTAGGATTAGAAATCTTGTATTTTATATATCCATACATCAAGTCCTTGGGTTTCTAAAATAATGGCAGAAGAAGTGCTTCAAACCATTTTTATTGGACTCGAACCTATTTTAAAAAAGTCAAGATATTTCAAATTGTTTGTTGACTAGGACAGAGGAAGGGAAAACCCATTATATTATTCCAATATTGGACCATGAACATAGTAGCTCTGAATCGAACCACTTAGAAAGAAGATATTTTGTCTCATGGTAGCCTGCTTCAGTCTCCTTCCGAAACTTTTGTGTTTGGGTTAATCCTATACTTCATATGTTTCTAACGATTCACACAACATCATTGAATGATACAAGTCTTGGATAAGAATCTAAAGCATATTAGAACACCCTTTTTGGGGATCTTTTACTCTGCCAACATCTAAGTTTCCTTGAACAATGCAATCTCTCACATTGGATAAATCCTTAAATTTTCACGTCTTACGAATGCTACATAATAATTTTGTGAAATATGGCCAATACCAAGTATATAAGGAATGATTTCAAATCTAGAGGCTAACCATACTCTAACAACTTTACGTAAGACAAAATTNACATATTGGTAGAGAAGCCTCCTTTGAAGTTCATAAATCCCCTCAGGTCACTGGTTCAAACCCCTTTATAACCAATTTGCCGGTAGTGGGGGCGGCCCTCGAATAGTTAGACACATACTACCTCCATCACTCACACTCTTGCTCTTCTCTCTCACACTTGATATATCTCTCCCTTTCCCTCTCCCACTCTCTTTCTCTCTCTCTCTCTTGTTATATCTCTCTCCCCTCTCTCCCCTCTCTCACTCTCTCTTTCACTATGTCTTTGTTTGTTTAATTATTATTCATTTTATTTCATGAGGACTATAAAAATATGTAAAAGGGTTCATGAATTATATTTGCATGCAATTTATGAACATTTGATGTGCAAATTGATTTGTATTATTATGTAATGTTTGGTGTAGATGGGAGAGTATCAGTTAACGTCAGAATGCACCGATGGAAAAGGTCTCGAGGCACCGACTAAAGGTTCGATTTTTGTTCATTACACCCTTCAATTTTCTTGCTAATTAAAAAGTAAAAAAAGGAACTTTACATATATACCATTTAATTCTAATTTGTTTACATGTCCCAAATAAATTAGAACATTGATATTTTTATAAAACATGTAAAAGGTAAAGTTTAGTGTTAGATTTATATGTAAATGCTTAGGAATTGGGGGTATGTATGTAAATGCTAATAAGCTAAAAATAAGGGGAATTTTTTATGTGATATAAAAATTATGGGTGGTATAATTGTAAAAGGTAAAGTGTAGGTGTTGAATGTGTAAATACATGGGAATTGTGTGGTTTGAAATTCAGGTTGTTGAACCGTATTTTTTTGAATAATAGTTTCTTCTTCAGCAGCTTCACAGTTGCTTCTTCAAACAGCTGCAGCTGCCCCATACAAACTCTTAATCATGTCTATTTGAATTAATTGATAAATAAATTTAAATATGTTTTTACAAGTTGAAGATTTAACGAGCCAAATTTGAACATATTTGAATTCATTTGATAATTTTCATGAATATACTTGTTTATTTTCAACAAATAACAACAAACTTTTATCCCACTAAGTGGGGTTGGCTACATAAATCCTTTTTCTCCATTGTGTTATATTAAGTGTCATATTTTCATTTAACTATAATAAATTAAAATCATTATTTATACAATATGCCTAAAGTTTGTCTAGGCCTAACTTTGCTTTCTTACCATAAGTGGAATCTAAAACATATAGTCTTCTAATTGGATCATCAGATAGTCGACGTTTAATATGACCAAACCATCTACGAGTACCCTCGCTAATTTTGTCCACCACTGAGAGCTACAACAACCCCATCACAGACATGCATATACATTTATTGCAATTTCTTCCTATTTTTTATTTCAATAAATTGATTTTTAGTATTAATTTTTATTATTTGATTGCAAGAAAACCGACTTATAACTCATATTATTTTATTTTCTATATCTAAACTAATTAGAAGCTCATTTTTAATTTATTCAATTACTTATTACCTTAAATTTCTAAAATCATTTTTAATAGCTTCAAATATTCATTTGAATTTTTAACTTATTTACTAAACTCATATAAAAATCAAACACAAAATTTTTTTTTTTAATTTTATATAAAAATTTAATTTTTTATTTAATTTTTTTTGCTTATTTAAATATTTCATCACCCGGACAATATTTTCGCACTCGTGGCAGAACTAAAGCAGCTGTCGATAAACTCCGCCGGCTCTCCGGCCAAAGAACCGCTCCGCAACTCGCCGGCGAGAAGGCCGC
>JXCR01148048.1:145528-158162 GCA_002079205.1 Phalaenopsis hybrid cultivar
CCTTAAATATTTCATGAAATCATATATGAGACTGTGAATTTTTAGCTGAAAGTAATATGGGATTTAAGTTGCTCTGATTCTTGGAGATTATCATTTCCTGGAAAACATATTCTTAAACTTGATTGCGTTTCAGGGAATGCTTAGTTGCTAACAGATCGCGTTTGGATGACTTCATGATGAAGTTATGTTGCTCTGATTCTTAGAGTTTATCATTTCCTGGAAAATATATTCCAGTAACTCCCTAAATTTGTAGTAATATGGGATGCTTAGTTGCCAACATATTGCGTTTGGTGAGCATTTTATAACCCATAATGTTTGTACAAAATTTGTACATAAGCTTCTTAAACTTGATNACATGATGTTAGCAAATTTAGGAGAATGATTGCTTGATCTTCACACCTACCATGCTTTCAACTACAAAACTCTTATGATTAAAATCATTTATATACTTATTCAATAGTTTGGTGTCGCCCAATAACAATATATATCATATCTTTTGAGCTCGAAACAACTGATATTTCATCGACAAATTCTCCAAGAACTCGATCTCTTAGGATTTTGTAAAATCGCGTTGAGAGCTTTGTTCTAAATCTCTTCACATAATCTTTCTACCATTTTGAAGATTGTCTCGCTTTCGATAGAGCTACATCCAAAAGCCTCCTGAAGCCTCCAATTGTTGAGGCCTGCAAAATTTTTCAGTCCCAATCTTGGCCATCAACGTTTTCATAGAAGGGAAAGTTGCATGCATACCATAACAACCGATATTTCACTGTTAATACCTTATTAAACGCAATTTATAAAATTAAATTAGTTAATATGTTATTAATTAGTTTATTAGAGATATTATACCCTAATTCCATTTAGAACCTTAAACTCTTAAAAATGTTGTCATCACAATAAGCTCTATTAAACTAACTTTTCAATACAAGAACTAGGGGTGTAAACGAGCCGAACATGAGCGAGCCCAGGCTCAGCATGTAATCCCAAGGAAGATTACAAGGGAAGCTAGCATGTTTATTTATTAATTCCATCATATCATTAGACCCGTTAAGGAATTAATCAAATAATTAATGAAGCTCGTTAATTATTTCATTCTCTCCTACAACAAATCATAGAAGAAATTAAGAGCAATTAATTTCTAGCATCAAATTCAATTTGCTGACAAACATGAGAAAATGTTAATTTGAGCACTAGACCGGTTTCCATATTCACAACAAATATCCCACTTGGAGACTGGTACACTAGCTGTATCATCCACTAGCTGCGTCACCCACTAGTTGCGTCACCATTTTCTTCAAATGTGATATCCTCCGCCTCTACAGCTCAAAGCTCTTTGTCTTTACGTTAGAAGACCAACTAAAGTTGAGCACAACTTCAGTTTCTCAAGAGTAACACCCTTAGTCAACATATCATCGTCAACATAGCTTTGCAACTCCAAGCTCTTTCCTAGGTTATTCATATATCTGCTCACAACTCCCACTGCATGAGCAATATCTTGCATCTGTTAAAAGCCCTTTTTAACAAGTCTAGCATTGTACCTCTTACTGCCATCAAACACAGTTTTCACCCGATACACATTTGTTGTGCAATGTCTTCTTCCTTGGTGAAAGTTCTGTCGGCTCCCAAGTCTGATTCCCTGACAGGGAAATCCATCTTTTCGGTCGTTTTCCCAGTAAAGTAAGATAAAATTTCTTCTCATAAAGGTTGTCATTTATCTGCATCTTCCAGTAACCAAAATTTATGTTATTAAACTTCTCGATCTCTGATGTCATCACTTCGTCTCCGCCCATTGTTCTTCATTAAATCCGAAACCACGGCTTTGACACAAATTGTTGTAAAAAACGACGACAATAAAACGAAGAACCGAATCGAGAACTTTCGCAATACAAAAAATACAGCGGAAATACATAGAAATTTCAATACTTTAACTTTCGCATAGCGTCAAGACTTTGATATTCCTCAGAAATAACACTTATGATCTCAAGTATATATGAAGCCCTATTGCTTTGCACTTTTCAATCATACATAAAGCCTGCAAAATTACAATAAAAATAAAAAGTGGGATTTATGTACATACCACACATTCCTTGTGTATTTACATGCTTAACGCCTAAACTCAAATATTTAACATCACATCAAAAATATCACTCAGCATAAATATAAATATCAAACTTTTGGTGTTATATCTGTAAATACATATAAATTGTGGTAGGTATGTAAATTTCCCAAATAAAGAATAGAGCCACAGAATGGAATGGAACTGAGGTCAGAGTGGCTGAGACATAGATTGCAAAATGAAATATTATCAAATGATGAAAAATAAAAAGGTTTGCAAAAAAGAAACAAAGCCAAGTCATAGCCTTGTAGCTTCTAAATGCATATCATGTAAAAAATGAACCANACAAATAAAGAATAGAGCCACAGAATGGAATGGAACTGAAGTCAGAGTGGCTGAGACATAGATTGCAACATGAAATATTATCAAATGATGAAAAAGAAAAAGCTTTGCAAAAAAGAAACAAAGCCAAGTCATAGCCTTGTAGCTTCTAAATGCATATCATGTAAAAAATGAACCAAATATCTCAGTGGATGATAATCAAATTTCAACTGGACAAGGAATCAACAAATCAAATCACAAAAACTTACATCACATGCAATCATGAAATAGATCCATTTCATACACCTCCATAGCACAGCAAGCATCATTTGATTTCAAATTCTATATATATATATATATATATAGTGCCACGTATCCCAACCTGTTGGTTGACAATATAAGACCCCTTAGGTCAAGGGTTTGAATCCCCTCTGGCACAATTGGCTTTAAGGAGGCGGTCTTCGAATTGTTAGACACATTAGAGTGGTTGAAGGCTCGTATAATAGCCTTTGGACACTCCTTTATATATATATATATATATATATATATATACAAAATAAATTTTTGACATATGCAAAATAATCCAAAATCTATATTTTTCTCATATTTTCTTACATTGAAAATCACTCAAATCAAATGATTTTCAAATCATGCACTATCTGTCTTCATCCATATTTTAATGAACATAAAATAACCAAAAAAAAAAAAAAGAAGAAGAAGAAATTTGATGCATTTGATTTGCTCCATCTGAACTACTGACTTTCTGAAACAAATATAAATAATACATGTGCTCAATATTTTGAAAATGAATGTGATTTAAAAACATTCAGCAAAACAGCCCTTTGGCAATTCTACAGAGCAAATATTTATAAAATTATCCTTGAATTTTAAAGCTATTTTGAACAAACACAATGAAGATTTCTACATGTTCTCGGAACTTAAAATTAAAGAAACAAAACAAAATGCAAATACAAACTCAGGAGCATGAATTTGATTTGATAGAATGCCATACTCTGCAACTTGGAAGCCAAAACTGTAACAGGAAATCAATAGGACTTTCCACAGTGGATTAAGCTCCCAGCCCCTAAGAAGAGCCCGAAAACTGCTGCGCTTCCCAGAGTTGTCCGGCCTATATGCCTGATCTTCAACAATCCTGGCACCTGTTCAACAGAATAAATCACATCCATGATTTCTATATAAAAAAAAAGGTGGTGGAAAGAAATCTAAAAAAATTACCTATGGCCGGTTAAATAGGAGTTTATGAGCAAATTTTCAAATTACATGGGGAAATATGGGGGATGAATAAGAAGTGGGAATCATACAATATATATATGAGCCCGGGTGAATTGGGAAAACTCAGTAGATTAAAGTAAAGATAAAATATGCTGATTAGTCACTCTGCAAATTGCACTAGGTTCCAGGTAAAAAACTAATTTGATTAGTAAATTTATCAATTAATATAAAATAATAGGGCCCATAGGAAAAAGATACAGTTTTAAGTAAACAATGTTATTTGAACTTTACTAAACAGGTAATGCAGACAGTCAAGTAAAAAAGATCATGTAAACTGATCTGCTGTCGTCTTTACAAAGTGTCAAAATAGCCCTCTAGCTATTTATATGGGGGCATTTTAGTCCCACGGTTTATAAATAGTCCTCTGACTATTTAGTCCTTTGACTCTTTTAATGAGGGATAAAAAAATAATTCAACCAATATTAAAAAATCTAAGGACTAAATTGAAACTTTTATAAACTCTGGGACTTAAAATAACACCTTGCAAAGACTCAGAGGATTATTTTGACACTTTTGTCCATTTCAAATGGTAAGAAACTGATCTAGTAGATGTCACATCTCTATTTTTTCGGCTCTCTTGGCAAGTTGTAAGTAGCATAGGTTTCACCTATCAACTATTTGTAGTCTATTAATAGAATATCTTTTGAAGCAAACAAAGTTAGTCACATCTCCCTTGTTTCTCACTTCAAAAAAGTCACCCCTCAACGCTTTGTCAATTTATTAATAACAATATAAAGTTATCTAACTTTAAATCTCTTTTATAAGCATATCTGCGATCAATACAAAAACATATAAAGAACAATGTTGATCCTTAATTCAATCCTAAAATGATTGGAAATCCTTTAGGTATTTTCCAACTAAAAATATTAATCAGTGCTTCATGAATCATGATACATATTTACAATAACTTTTCTTTTAAACATCATACCACATTTCATTATCCTAAGCAATCAATTCTCTTGGTTCTCAATCATATGCTTTTTCACTATTGATAGAGATCTTATAAAAGATTTTCCTAGCTTTCATAAGTAATAAAATATCCATATATAATTGTTTTGATGAACAGTTGCAAATCTCAACAGCAATTTACCCTCCATCTCATACCACTCCATTTATTGCTAATCGCTATTCAGCAGACCAACTTCAAGTTTGGGGTTATATATAATTTAAGAGTATTTACATACATAGAACACAATTCTTATGTATTGACATATCTCACACCTAAAATTTCATATACAGAAATGATACTGAAATCTTTAAAATCACATAAAAATAGCACTGTTACCACGTTTTAAAACTGAAATCCACCTATTAATGCATAAGGTTTAAAGCACCAAACTGCTATGTACGTAAATATAAAAGTTTAGACGTGAGATATATAAAAAATACATAAAACTTGTGTGCAATGTATGTAAATTTGCCTAAAATTTATGAATGGAGGCATTTTAGGGGGAGTCCTTTAGCTCACACTTCAATTTAAATTGCATAAATTATGCAGAATATTCCTCCACTGATAGCTCCTGGCGATATTGCGGGGGTAGGTACCGTCATTGCGAAGCTTTCTTCATTTTATTCTAAAAAGTGATTTTATCCCATCCTTCTCTCCGTCTCTCCATTTTTATGTTCTCTCACCACGAAGAAACATTCATTTTCAGGCATAAGGTCTCCTTTTGTTTTAGTACTCGCTAAATTTTCGATTAGTGAATTTCCACATGTTATTATTACTTTCCAGTAATGGAAAGTGAAAACCTTCTTCCTTTTTTTTCATTTTTATTTTAATTCTTTTGAGCAACCTCAAATTGCTTTTACAATGTATTTGCCAATATCATAGCTAGAGAAAACATAATCCCAAATCATTAATTGACTATAATGGGCTATGCGCTTAGCAAAATATCAAACACTATGGCCATATTTCTTTTATAAGGCCATGCTTATTCAATGAAAGCGGGAATGATCAAGTTGCCATGTCATTGTTTTTTTACTAGTAATTTCAACTCCATATCATCGCATACCCACCCATCAATTACTTAAATTAATCTAAAAAACTACCTACCCCATCTATGTCACATATATCAAATGTCTGTATGAAAGATTTTAGGAAGGAGATTAAAGCATAAATGAAAAAAAAGAAAGATATCCTTTTATGAATGAGTGATTCCTCAAAATATTACTGACGAGAGAACCCTCTTATTTTTTGGGGTTTGAATTCTCATGAATTTCATGCATTTACTTCTTCCGAGTATATTTCATCTTTCAATCCCTATTCATTCATATTTTTGATTTTTCGGACTACATCAATAAATATCATCTATACTGTAGATCCTATATAATATGCCGATGTGTAACAGGTTTCAAGTATCTACATTGTATTCACTATCAAACTCCCTTTTGGATCACTATTGCTTTCATCTCCTGCTCTGAAGATCAAAAATCATGATAGTATGAGAACGATCCGCCAGCTAAACTACATTTTAATTGCATTATTTACAGGAAAACCACGTTAATGTTGATTACATTTTTTAAAAAATTGATCGCAATACTCCTTGCTCATAATTATTTAAGTTATTCCTGGATTTAAGTATATCCTGCTCCACCATAAGAACTTTTAAATGTAGCTTAGCAGTCTGACAAGATTAACCAAAACCCTTTGGCCAGATGGATTGGCCACTCAGATCAAAAAATATCATAAAACGCATCAGATGGAGAAAAAAAAAAGGCTGAATAATTCCAGCCATTGACCTGATAAATTCACCAATTTTATTTTCTTTTTCTTCATCTATGTCTTCACGGAAGAGAAACATCTGTTTCATCAAAGATTGTAATTTAGACTGCATTGGCAATTTGAAGATATTGCCTAAAAAAAACTATATGCATGACTTTGATAAAATACCATTTGATAAAAGGACCTTGACTTATCTTTTATTGCAGATTCAAGGCGAAAATAATTGAAAGACTTTACTCAACAGAAAAGGCAAGAAATTCCCATGTTTTGCAATTATAATCATCCGGATCAATGTTATTACAACAAATAATCAACAAACAAAAATGCTGAAATAAAATTCTGCAATGACAAATTCAAGTTACCTTATATCTAATAGCCTCGTACGTTCCATACACAGCACCTAGAAGGCCATATAAAATAAATACTTAGACATCAACATTATATGCAACCATGTAAAACTAAATTTGCTAGTATTACATACAAAAAAGATAAGAAAAAGGAATGAACATTAGTGGGGATAGCAAATTGCTCAATGTGGATGATCGAGCAACATGGTGCTAGTAGTTCACAACTGGGATTTCAAGATTTACCCAAAATTTAGAAAGGGTAAAGTTTATGTCTTGTACATGATTGCTAGAGAATTCAAGTAAAACTTTCATATCATACATATGGATTTTCTCAAACCTAAAGGGCCATAACCACCCAAGCTATCCTCTGGTTTCACAATTGAGAGCAATAAATAATTAGTGAATGAAATCATGAATCATTTTCATTGCAAAAAATTGAGACCTTTATATGTTGAACTCACAAAAACCATTCTAGTGAAAGAATTCCCAGGTCTATAACAGAAAAAGAAAACACAATGCGCTAAGTGGTCAAGTGGCCATGAAAGCTCATCATACAGTGATATCTTAGCAAAAAATTATAATTAAACGAATACAAGTTATACTTTTTGGAAAATAAAAAAACGGTGGTATCTGCATGTTGTTATGGAAAAAAAAAGAAGATAAACATAAACTATGTTTTTCTTTTTTTGAATAATGTTGGGACAGAGCTAGACATTTCAATTAGCATATCATAAATTTCATTCAGAAGAGGTTCTTCTTTAAGATATATCAATTATTAACATATAGGCAACAAACAAATACAATTTTAAAAAGCTTAAGCAACAATCTAAGGTAAATTTATTTCTACGAATAGAAGCATACAAAACTAAAATGACTGAAATTATATTTTCAATTGTCTAAATATGTATGCTTAGATATCCCTGGCTGTTAAAGATGCGCACAGCTTGAATTAGATAAAAAATTTCAATGTTGAACTCATGTTTCAATTTGATTGCAGAGAAAAACATTTGTCTCACAACAAACTAAATGACTTTAAGAAGGAAGTCTTTCACTAATCAATCCAAACAAAAAGTAAAAACAGGACAGACTGTGCATTAAGAACTAAATAACTAACCACTGTGAAATTAATCATGAACTTCATAATTTCTTGATTGTAGTTTAAAAATACTTTCTGGTAACTAAAAACCTCTCAACCAATTTACACTTTCCAGAAACCCATTTGCCTTTCTTTAGATTTATGTTTTTTCAAACAAAAACCCATCAATCAACTACATTTCTTCATAAGAACCTAACATTGGATACATAACTTAGATTAAATCAACACAATAGAGGAATAGAATATGCAAAACTAAAAGCTGCTGAATTCAACAATCAGAGCACTTGATATATCAAAGATCTCATAAGCTTTGCACCATCTCAGAAACTTGGTGGAGTAGAATCGGATCGAGCTGAATGATTAGTGATTTGGGACGACAAAAGAACCTCAAAACAGAATAAAGAGGGAAAGAGGAAGAAAGACGAATGATCAGCATACCGACAGCTCCGCCGACGGCGCCGCCAACTGCAGCGCCGGCGGCGATGCGCGCCATACAGCTATCTCTCGCCATTTACGGTAGACGATGACGAGTTGGGGCCAGAGTTGGTCAGGGTTTATGCTCTCGATCGAATATTTTTTTTTAAAAAGTAATAAAAGGTGTTAAAATAGAGCTGATTTTTTAAATTTAGCATTTTAATCTAAAAATTTATGAAAATGTTACTTTCATTCATTTTTAAGAATTTGAAGATTAATTTGACAATTTTATAAATTATTACTTTTTAATAGCTATGAAAAATATTTGAGNCACGGTATAAGACCCCTCAAATCAGGGGTTCGAATCCCCTCTGGCACAATTGGCTTTAAGGAGGTGGTCCTCGAATTGTTAGACACATTAGAGTGGTTGAAGACTCGTATAATAGCCTCTGGACACTCCTTTATATATATATATATATATATACAAAATAAATTTTTGACATATGCAAAATAATCCAAAATCTATATTTTCCTCATATTTTCTTACATTGAAAATCACACCAATCAAATGATTTTCAAATCATGCACTATCTGTCTTCATCCATATTTCAATGAACATAAAATAACCAAACAAAAAAAAAAAGAAGAAATTTGTTGCATTTGATTTGCTCCATCTGAACTACTGACTTTCTGAAACAAATATAAATAATACATGTACTCAATATTTTGAACATGAATGTGATTTAAAAACATTCAGCAAAACAGCCCTTTGGCAATTCTACAGAGCAAATATTTATAAAATTANGTATAGGATAAAGTGATATATTTAGAAGAAATTTGATCACATACTAATTATGAGATGTTTAGCTCTCTTGAGTCAACTATGAAGCAGTAGATTGATCATAAAGAGAAACTTATGACAAGCCCATTCATTAAAATATAATAGAAGAATCAAATGAAAACCAAGAAATTCATGTAATAGAACACATTATTTTGCTTGATGAACACTTCCAGTCTTCTTGCCAACCATATGTGTGATAAGATGGACTATAATATTTTGTTACTTTTGAAGGAGCACCATCTTTCTATTTTCAAGAGCTGTATTTTATATTGGAGAAAAAGCATATGATCATGAATGATCAAGGGATCTCTGGGAGTTATATGCTCTAAGAAGCCATGTAGGGTTGCTTCTATTGGTGCTTCTTGATTTCTACTTTTGGAATGAAATTATGATTTATTTCAACTTTCTAAGTGATATTCATGTCTTTTTTTTTTTTTTTTGGTTTTATCTCGTTCTCCTTTGCTTATTATTTATAGGTGTTGGAAGTCTTTTACCTCGTTACGGCTTGGTTCTATAGTATGAATCATTTCATATTAAAATTATTTCACAAGATTGATGCATGTTCTAGATATATGAAGTGAAAATCCAAAGAAGAAGAAAAATGAAAAATCAAGAGCACGAGGGAAATTTACGAGGTTCGGCAATTTGTGCCTACGTCATCGGGAGCAGAGCAGCGATTTCACCCAAATTTTAATACTCTTATCATCCAAACTTTAGTACATATATGCATGACTCTCAAATCTTTCATATCACATCAAAATACCATTGTCACCTACTTTCAAAAAGTTTTACGTACATACTTTCATGCACACAGGTTTATGAAACCGAAGTGTTATAAAATGTCAATACAAAAGTTTTGTTGTTAGATATGTAAATATAAAAGAATTGTGTAGTTTGTCTATAAAATATCCCTAGCACCATCAACAGCTCTTCTGGCACTAATCCTTTCTTGGTTCTTGTTCTTCTTCCCAGGAACTGCTTTGTGAAATGAGACTTCTTTTTGATAAATAAAGCATTTTATTTCTTGCTTTTGATTTGGATCTTAATTTGTTGCTTGAACTTTGATCTCTCCCATTTTCCTGATCTTCACATGATGCAATTTGCGCTTTGGTTGAATTACCTTTTGCTTGTATTCAATATTTCCTTTCAATTTTCTTGCAGCCTCCTAAACAATATTATAACAATTCTTTTCATAACCATGATGTTAGCAAATTTAAGAGAATGATTGATTGATCTTCACACCTATTATGCTTCCAACTACAAAACTCTTATGATTAAAATCATTTATATACTTCTTCAATAGTTTGGAGTTGCCCATTAACAATGTATATCATATCTTTTGAGCTAGAAACAACTGATATTTCATCGACAAATTCTCCAAGAACTCGATCTCTTAAGATTTTGTAAAATCGCGTTGAGAGCTTTGATCTAAATCTCTTCACATAATCTTTCTACCATTTTGAAGATTGTCGCTTTCGATAGAGCTACATCCAAAAGCCTTCGCAAGCCTCCAATGGTTGAGGCCTGCAGAATTTTTCAGACCCAATCTTGGCCATCAACGTTTTCATAGAAGGAAAGTTGCATGCATACCATAACAACCGATATTTCACTGTTAATACCTTATTTATTTTTCATTGAGAAACTCAGGCAAATTCTTTGGGTGTGACAATCAATTTGAGTTTGCAGTCAGAAGTCTAAAACTCTAATTGGAAGGAAGCATACTTTTGTAAATATCTAAAACTGCCATGCAAAACGCAATTTATAAAATTAAATTAGTTAATATGTTATTAATTAGTTTATTAGAGAAATAATACTCTAATTTTGATTTAGAACCTTAAACTCTTAAAAATGTTGTCATCACAATAAGCTCTATAAACCAACTTTTCAATACAAGAACTAAGGGTGTAAACGAGCCGAACACGAGCGAGCTCAGGCTCAGCATTTAATCCCAAGGAAGATTACAAGGCGAGCTAGCATGTTTATTTATTAATTCCATCATGTCAATAGACCCATTAAAGAATTAATCAAATAATTAATGAAGCTCGTTAATTATTTCTCTCCTACAACAAATCATAGAAGAAATTAAAAACAATTAATTTCTAGCATCAAATCTAATTTGCTGCCAAACATGAGAAAATGTCAATTTGAGCACTAGACCGGTTTCCATATTCACAACAAATATCCCACTTGGAGACTGATACACTGGCTGCATCATCCACTAGCTGTGTCTCCTTTTTTTTCAAATGTGATATCCTCCACCTCTACAACTCAAAGCTCTTTGTCTTTACATTAGAATACCAACTAAAGTCAAGCACAACTTCAGTTTCTCAAGAGTAACACCCTTAGTCGACATATCATCGTCAACACAGCTTTGCAACTCGAAGCTCTTTCCTATGTTATTCATATCTGCTCACAACTCCCGCTGCATGAGCAATATCCTGCATCTGTTGAAAGCCATTTTCAACAAGTCTAGCATTGTACCTCTTACTGTCATCAAACACAGTTTTCACCCGATACCTACACTTGTTGTGCAATGTCTTCTTCCTTGGTAGAAGTTCTGTCGGCTCCCAAGTCTGATTCCCTGGCAGGGAAATCCATCTTTTTCGGTTGTTTTCCCAGTAAGGAAAGATGAAATTTCTTCTCATAGAGGTCGTCATTTATCTGCATCATCCAGTAACCAAAATTTGTGTTATTAAACTTCTTGATCTCTGATGTTATCACTTCGTCTCCGCCCATCGTTCTTCATTAAATCTGAAACCACGACTCTGATACCAATTGTTGTAAAAAACGATAACAATAAAACGAAGAACCGAATCGAGAAATTTCGCAATACAAAAAATACAGCGGAAATACACAGAAATTTCAATACTTTAACTTTTGCATAGCGTCAAGACTTTGATATTCTTGAGAAATAACACTTATGATCTCAAGTATATATGAAGCCCTATTGCTTTGCAATTTTCAATCATACATACAGCCTGCAAAATTACAATGAAAATAAAAAGTGGGATTTATGTACATACCACACATTCCTTGCGTATTTACATGCTTAACGCCTAAACTCAAATATTTAACATCGCATCAAAAATATCACTCATCATAAATATAAATATCAAACTTTTGGTGTTATATCTGTAAATACATATAAATTGTGGTAGGTATGTAAATTTCCCAAATAAAGAATAGAGCCACAAAATGGAATGGAAGAGAAGTCAGAGTGGCTGAGACATAGATTGCAACATGAAATATTATCAAAAGATGAAAAAGAAAAAGGTTTGCAAAAAAGAAACAAAGCCAAGTCATAGCCTTGTAGTTTCTAAATACATATCATGTAAAAAATGAACCAAATATCTCAGTGGATGATAATCAAATTTCAACTGGACAAGCAATCAAAAAATCAAATCACAAAAACTTACATCGCATGCAATCGTGAAATAGATCCATTTCATATACACCTCCATAGTACATCACGCATCATTTGATTTCAAATTTTATATATATATATATATATATATATATATATATATATATATATATATATATA
>JXCR01148048.1:158653-179242 GCA_002079205.1 Phalaenopsis hybrid cultivar
TATATATATATATATATATATACAAAATAAATTTTTGACATATGCAAAATAATCCAAAATCTATATCTATATTTTCCTCATATTTTCTTACATTGAAAATCAGTCAAATCAAATGATTTTCAAATCATGCACTATTTGTCTTCATCTATATTTCAATGAACATAAAGTAACCAAATAAAAAAAAAAAAAGAAGAAGAAGAGTTTTGATGCATTTAATTTGCTCCATCTGAACTACTGACTTTCTGAAACAAACATAAATAATACATGTACTCAATATTTTGAAAATGAATGTGATTCAAAAACATTCAGCAAAACAGCCCTTTGGCAATTCTACAGAGCAAATATTTATAAAATTATCCTTGAATTTTAAAGTTATTTTGAACAAACACAATGAAGATTTCTACATGTTCTCGGAACTTAAAATTAAAGAAACAATACAAAATGCAAATACAAACTCAGGAGCATGAATTTGATTTGATAGAATGCCATACTCTGCAACTTGGAAGCCAAAACTGTAACAAGAAATCAATAGGACTTTCCACAGTGGATTAAGCTCCCAGCCCCTAAGAAGAGCCCAAAAACTGCTGCGCTTCCCAGAGTTGTCCTGCCTATATGCCTGATCTTCAACAATCCTGGCACCTGTTCAACAGAATAAATCACATCCATGATTTCTAAAAAAAAAAAAAAAAGGGTGGTGGAAAGAAATCTAAAAAATTTACCTATGGCCGGTTAAATAGAAGTTTATGAGCAAATTTTCAAATTACATTGGAAATAGGGGGGATGAATAAAAAGTGGGAATCATACAATATATATATGAGCCTGGGTGGATTGGGAAAACTCAGAGTTAGATTAAAGTGAAGGTTAAATATGCTGATTAGTCACTCTGCAAATTGCACTAGGTTCAAGGTAAAAAACTAATTTGATGAGTAAATTTATCAATTAATATAAAATAATAGGGGCCATAGGAAAAAGATACAGTTTTAAGCAAACAATGTTTTTTGAACTTTACCAAACAGGTAATGCAGACAGTCAAGTAAAAAAGATCAAGTAAACTGATCTGCCATCGTCTTTACAAAGTGTCAAAATAGTCCTCTAACTATTTACATGGGGTCATTTTAGTCCCGCGGTTTATAAATAGTCCTCTGACTATCTAGTCCTTTGACTCTTTTAATGAGGGCTAAAATAATAATTCAACCAATATTAAAAATCTAAGGACTAAATTGACACTTTTATAAAGTCTGGGACTTAAAATAACACCTTGCAAAGAGTAAGGGGATTATTTTGACACTTTTCTCCATCTTTATATCTTCCTTGTCCATTTCAAATGGTAAGAAACTGATCTAGTAGATGTCACATCTCTATTTTTTCGGCTCTCTTGGCAAGTTCTAAGTGGCATAGGTTTCACCTATCAACTATTTTTAGTCTATTAATATAATATCTTTTGAAGCAATAAAAGTTAGTCACATCTCCCTTGTTTCTCACTTCAAAAAAATCACCTCTCAACCCTTTGTCAATTTACTAATAACAATATCAAGTCATCTAACTTTAAATCTCTTTTATAAGCATATCTGCGATCAATACAAAAACATATAAAGCACAATGTTGATCCTTGATGCAATCCTAAAATGATTGGAAATCCTTTAGGTGTTTTCCAACTAAAAGTATTAATCAGTGCTTCACGAATCATGATACATATTTACACTAACTTTTCTTTTAAACATTAAATCACATTTCATTATCCTAAGCAATCAATTCTCTTGGTTCTCAATCATATGGTTTTTCACTATTGATAAAGATCTTATAAAAGATTTTCCTAGCTTTCACAAGTAATAAAGTATCCATATATAATTGTTTTGATGAACAGTTGCAAATCTCAACAGCAATTTACCCTCCCTCTCATACCACTCCATTTATTACTAATCGCTATTCAGCAGACCAACTTCAAGTTTGGGGTTATATATAATTTAAGAGTATTTACATACATAGAACACAATTCTTATGTATTGACATATCTCACACCTAAACTTTCATATACAGAAATAATACTGAAATCTTTAAAATCACATAAAAAATAGCACTGTTACCATGTTTTAAAACTGAAATCCACCTATTCATGCATAGGTTTAAACTGCTATGTATGTAACTATAAAACTTTAGACGTGAGATATGCAAAAATACATAAAAATTGTGTGCAATGTATGTATATTTCCCTAAAATTTATGAATGGAAGCATTTAGGGGGAGTCCTTTAGCTCACACTTCAATTTAAATTGCATAAATTATACAGAAAATTCCTCCACTGTTAGCTCCTGGCGATATTGCGGAGGTAGGTACCGTCATTGCGAAGCTTTCTTCATTTTCTTCTAAGAAGTGATTTTATCCCATCCTTCTCTTTGTCTCTCCATTTTTATGTTCTCTCACCACGAAGAAGCATTCTTTTTAGGCATAAGGTCTCCTTTTGTTTTAGTACTCACTAAATTTTTGATTAGTGAATTTCCGCATGTTATTATTACTTTCCAGTAATGGAAAGTGAAAACCTTCTTCCTTTTTATTCATTTTTATTTTAATTCTTTTGAGCAACCTCAAATTGCTTTTACAATGTGTTTGCCAATATCATAGCTAGAGAAAACATAATCCCAAATCATTAATTGACTATAATGGGCTATGTGCTTAGCCAAAAATCAAACTCTATGGCCATATTTCTTTTATAAGGCCATGCTTATTCAATGAAAGCGGGAATGATCAAGTTGCCATGTTATTGGTTTTTGACTAGTAATTTCAACTCCATATCATCGCATACCTACCCATCAATTACTTAAATTAATCTAAAAAACTACCTGCCCCATCAATGTCACATATATCAAAGATTTGTGTGAAAGATTTTAGGAAGGAGATTAAAGCATACATGAAAAAAAGAAAGATATCCTTTTATGAATGAGTGATTCCCCAAAATATTACTGACGAGAGAGCCCTCTTATTTTTTGGGGTTTGAATTCTCATGAATTTCGTGCATTTACTTCTTAGGAATATAAATCATCTTTCTATCCCTATTCATTCATATTATTGATTTTTCGGACTACATCAATAAATATCATCTATATTGTATATCCTATATAATATGCCGATGTGTAACAGGTTTCAAGTATCTACTTTGTTTCCACTATCAAACTCCCTTTTGGATCACTGTTGCTTTCATCTCTTGCTCTGAAGATAAAAAATCATCATAGCATGAGAACGATCCACCAGCTAAACTACATTTTCATTGCATTATTTACGGGAAAACCACGTTAATGTTGGTTACATTTTTAAAAAAATTGATCACAATAACTCCTTGCTCATAATTCTTTAAGTTATTCCTGGATTTAAGTATATCCTGCTCCACCAAAAGAACTTTTAAATGTAGCTTAGCAGTTTGACAAGATTAACCAAAACCCTTTGGCCAGATAGATTAGCCATTCAGATCCAAAAATACCATAAAACGCATTAGATAGAGAAAAAAAACCTGAATAATTCCAGCCATTGACATGATAAATTCACCAATTTTATTTTATTTTTCTATGTCTATGTCTTCACGGAAGAGAAACGTCTGTTTCATCAAAGATTGTAATTTATACTGCATTGGCAATTTGAAAATATTGCCTAAACAAAAATATATGCATGACTTTGATAAAATACCATTTGATAAAAGGACCTTGACTTTTCTTTTATCGCAGATTCAAGGTGAAAATAATTGAAACACTTTACTCAACAGAAAAGGCAAGAAATTCCCATGTTTTGCAATTATAATCATCCGGATCAATGTTATTACAACAAATAATCAACAAACAAAAATGCTGAAATAAAATTCTGCAATGACAAATTCAAGTTACCTTATATCTAATAGCCTCGTACGTTCCATACACAGCACCTAGAAGGCCATATAAAATAAATACTTAGACATCAACATTATATGCAACCTTGTAAAACTAAATTTGCTAGTATTACATTAAAAAAAGATAAGAAAAAGGAATGAACATTAGTGGGGATAGCAAATTGCTCAATGTGGATGATCGAGCAAAATGGTGCTAGTAGTTCACAAATGGGATTTCAAGATTTACCCAAAATTTAGAAAGGGTAAAGTTAATGTATTGTACATGATTGCTAGAGAATTCAAGTAAAACTTTCATATCATACATATGGATTTTCTCAAACCTAAAGGGCCATAACCACCCAAGCTATCCTCTAGTTTCACAATTGAGTGCAATAAATAATTAGTGAATGAAATCATTAATCAATTTCATTGCAACAAATTGAGATCCTTACGTGTTGAACTCACAAATACCATTCTAGTGAAAGAATTCCCAGGTTTATAACAGAAAAAGAAAACACAATGCGCTAAGTGGTCAAGTGGCCATGAAAGCTCATCATACAGTGATATTTTAGCAAAGAATTCTAATTAACCGAATACAAGTTATACTTTTTGGAAAATAAAAAGACAGTGGTATCTGCATGTTGGTATGGAAAAAAAAAAAGATAAACAAAAACTATGTTTTTCTTTTTTTTGAATGAATGTTGGGACAGAGCTAGACATTTCAATTAGCATATCATAAATTTCATTCAGAAGAGGTTCTTCTTTAAGATATATCAATTATTAACATATAGGCAACAAACAAATACAATTTTAAAAAGCTTAAGCAACAATCTAAGGTAAATTTATTTCTAGGAATAGAAGCATACAAAACTAAAATGACTGAAATTATATTTTCTATTATCTAAATAAATATGCTCAGATATCTCTGGCTGTTAAAGATGTGCGCAGCTTGAATTAGATAAAAAATTTCAATGTTGAACTCATGTTTCAATTTGATTGCAGAGAAAAACATTTGTCTCACAACAAACTAAATGACTTTAAGAAAGAAGGAAGTCTTTCACTAATCAATCCAAACAAAAAGTGAAAACAGGACAGACTGTGCATTAAGAGCTAAATAACTAACCACTGTGAAATTAATCATGAACTTCATAATTTCTTGATTGTAGTTTAACAATACTTTCTGATAACTAAAAATCTCTCAACCAATTTACACTTTCCAGAAACCCATTTGCCTTTCTTTAGATTTATGATTTTCAAACAAAAACCCACCAATCAACTACATTTCTTCACAAGAACCTGACATTGTATACATAACTTGGATTAAATCAACACACTAGAGAAATAGAATATGCAAAACTAAAAGCTGCTGAATTCAACAAGCAGAGCACTTGATATATCAAAGATCTCATAAGCTTTGCATCATATCAGAAACTTGGAGGAGGAGAATCGGATCGAGCTGAATGATTAGGGATTTGGGACGACAAAAAAACCTCAAAAAAGAATAAAGAGGGAAGGAAGAAGAAAGACGAATGATCGGCATACCGACAGCTCCGCCGACGGCGCCGCCGACTGCAGCGCCGGCGGCGATGCGCGCCATACAGCTATCTCTCGCCATTTACGGTAGACGANGAACCTCAAAACAGAATAAAGAGGGAAGGAAGAAGAAAGACGAATGATCGGCATACCGACAGCTCCGCCAACGGCGCCGCCGACTGCAGCGCCGGCGGCGATGCGCGCCATACAGCTATCTCTCGCCATTTACGGTAGACGATGACGAGTTGGGGACAGAGGTGGTCAGGGTTTATGCTCTCGATCGAATATTTTTTTTAAAAAAAAGTAATAAAAGGTGTTAAAATTGGGCTGATTTTTTAAATTTAGCATCTTAATCTAAAAATTTATGGAAATGTTACTTTCAGTCATGTTTAAGAATTTGAAGATTAATTTGACAATTTTATAAATTATTACTTTTTAATAGCTATGAAAAATATTTGAGGCACGGTATTAGAGAAGATTATTCAAAGTTGATATCAAATAAATTTTAAAATTTTTAAATTTTTTATCAAGGATATAATATAAAATTTAATTGGTTATTCATATTAAACTAGTTTAAAATAAATTTAATAAATTAGTTTAATCAAAATTTAAGCAATATAAGCTGAATTATAGTATAAGAAAATAATATTTTAAAAAATTGGATATATATATATATATAAGGGTGTAAACGAGCCGAACACGAGCGAGCCATTTATGTTTCGAGCTCAAAAAATGTCTTCGTGTTCGGGTCGTTTGCTTAACGAGCCGTGTTCACGAACAAAGAGTCATTTTAACAACCCTAATCATGTAGCCATAAGACAAAAATGTTTGAGCAAGATTTAAAAAATATTATTTATATTAAAACATCATTTGAGTCTAATTTAATAATTTTTATTCTATTTTCTTAATCAATATTTTAATTTATTATAAATCTTTATAGTCTTGTAGTCAATTAGATTTTTTTAAAATACTTCTTAATATATATATATACTTGATGAGTAGTATTTCGAGCCAAAACGAGCCGAACACATCTTAGTTCGTGCTCGGCTCGTTAACTTATCGAACGAAATTAACGAGTCGAACACGAGCTGTTCGCGCGAACAACGAGCCACAACCCTATATACAGAGATGCATAAGCTGTCGATCCCGACCACCGATCATATTTTTTTAAAAATAAAATTTTAAAATGGGACCCACCGAAATACACACTTGTTCTAATCAACGGTCTAGATCGAATAGCGTATGCATCTCTGTATACGCTGTCCGTATGAAATAATATTTTATCAGGAGCCCTCTCATTTCCAATTTTTAATTATTAATTTTTTTATAAAGGTCACCTATTTTTTTTGTCAAATTCGACTTTGATAAAGATAATTATTATTTTTAATCCCCCGTGTCACCAACAAAAAGGGGTCCCAAACATATAATTANTTCATGTTTAAGAATTTGAAGATCAGTTTGACAATTTTATAAATTATTACTTCTTAATAGCTATGAAATATATTTGAGGCACGGTATTAGAAGCGAGTATGAAAGCAATAGAGAAGATTATTCAAAGTTGATATCAAATAAATTTTAAAATTTTTAAATTTTTAATCAAGGATATAATATAAAATTTAATTGGTAATTCATATTAAACTAGTTTAAAATAAATTTAATAAATTTGTTTAATCAAATTTTAAGCAATATAAGCTGAATTATAGTATAAGAAAATAATATTTAAAAAAAATCGATATANGAGGTTTACATACCCTGTCGATTGGGGACTTGCTGGATAGCCTGTTTGTTCGGGCTTAGGGGTTGGTTGAGCTGTAGTTTTTTGGCAATCTTGTTTTTTTATTTGTGAGGCTGAAGTTCGGTCTTGTGCTTTCTGTGGTGAAGAAATTCTGGGGTGGGGCTCTGCGGTATTGACCTTATCTGAAATTGGTCTTAGTTCTTCTTCTTTTAATTTAGATATTGACCACCCAGTTCGTTGGTGTTGGATGGATACTTTTGTTTTGCCAGGAAGGCCTCTCGATTATTCTTGCTTTGAAGATTTGGTTTCAGGGTTGGTGCAGGTTACTATTTTTGGGAAGCTGGATCTTCTTGCCTCGGATGCGTAGTGTTTCAGAACCTCGACGCTTGCTGAAGATCAATGGTTTAGAGCGACACCCTTTTTAGGTGCACCCGTCTTTTTTAGATTTCGTTGGCTTCAGTTTTGATGTATTTTGCTCTCCGAGATATAGTTTCTTTTGGAGTATACATTCATTTTTTGTCTATTGGTATACTTACTTTTTTTTATCTTTTTGGGTTGAATTGTACTGTTGTAGAGGAACCCCCTATGAGTGTGTAATGTACTTATTTTCTTAATTAGTTCGGGGGATCCTCTCCCTAACCTTTTTGTTGTACTCAACTTTTATAATTAACACGTAGGGAGCCGAATAACGTTNTGTGCAGGTTACTATTTTTGGGAAGCTGGATCTTCTCGCCTCGGATGCGTAGTGTTTCAGAACCTCGATGCTTGCTGAAGATTAATGGTTTAGAGCGACACCCTTTTTAGGTGCACCCGTCTTTTTTAGATTTCGTTGGCTTCAGTTTTGATGTATTTTGCTCTCCGAGATATAGTTTCTTTTGGAGTATACATTCATTTTTTGTCTATTGGTATACTATTTTTTTTTATCATTTTGGGTTGAATTGTACTGTGGTAGAGGAACCCCCTATGAGTGTGTAATGTACTTATTTTCTTAATTAGTTTGGGGGATCCTCTCCCTAACCTTTTTGTTGTACTCAACTTTTATAATTAACACGTAGGGAGCCGAATAACGTTCCTTCCTCTCTCTCTCTCTCTCTCTCTCTCTCTCTCTCTCTCTCTCTCTCTCTCTCTCTCTCTCTCTCTCTCNTAGTGATGCTTAATTATGATTAAAATTAATATATTCTATCATGTGTAAGATACGAAGACAAAATTTATATTATAACATAAATATTAAATTAATATGTACAATGAGAGTTCGACTACATGAATCTCAAAGAGATCTAGCAATCCAGAAGACATAAAAGTAAAACTAAAGTGGGCCCCACAAAAAAAGTTCAGGAAACCCATTTATTTAACCTAACGCGGCAGTCCGAAACAAAGTCAAGGCCAAAGCAAACTGGATGCAGCCATCTGAGCCAGAGTCCGTAAGACTAAAGAGGTCCAAATTGTCCCCAACCCATCAGATCAAGACATGATAGATAGACATGCGAGCCAACTACCATAGGAAAGTCTATCACAATCGTCAATCAACCTTTCGGTAGACCGAATTTGAGGAATGACTCAGCTCCTTAGTAACATCAATCATCCCTCTGACTCGCCATTTTGGGGGGTGAGCTACCTATCAGGTTATGATGATTCGACATATGCCTGATAACTTGACATCACTTAGTCGATAGAAGCTCCTCATTAGGGACCAAAAGCTTGACATAAATGTTTGTTTAGCTGATCGAAAAAGCCTAGCCAATTGAGTTAGTCCTGTCCACCCGAAAGCAATTGAAGGCCAACGACAACCTCTACTCAATCGATTGAAAAGAACCTACCGAACACTGAGCTCAACCAATCGAGTTAAAGGGCAGCCGAGCCATAGGTCATACATGTAAAATACATAAAATATCTTATATCGCCCTCATTAAAGTAGGGACACACGATTAACTTGACATATTAGACCCTCTCATGTATAAATAGGAGGATTATTTTATGAGAAAAGGTCAATGGAAAAAGACTCTATACTGTTCATTATTGCACATCTCTCTCTCTCTCTCTCTCTAACTCTTAAGGTATTATTGACAGACAGATCATGATTCAACATAATAATATATATGATTCATTTTTAATTAAAATAACTATATTCGTATTACATGATTAGTCATCAACAACAGTTTAAGTTTGATTAATTAAATTTCAAAATTATGTCATATTTCATCATATAATTTATATTATTATTAAAAATGAATTCGTTAATTCTACAAAACATCTAGCTTTTCATATTCTTTATNATTCTATCATGTGTAAGATACGAAGACAAAATTTATAATATAACATAAATATTAAATTAATATGTATAATGAGAGTTCGACTAGATGAATCTCAAAGAGATCTAGCAATCCAGAAGACATAAAACTAAAACTAAAGTGGCCCTCACAAAAAAAAAAAATCAGGAAACACATTTATTTAACCTAACGCGGCAGTCCGAAACAAAGTCAAGGCAAAAGCAAACTAGATGCAGCCATCTGAGCCAGAGTCCGTAAGACTAAAGAGGTCCAAATGGTCCCCAACCTGTCAGATCAAGACATGATAGATAGACATGCAAGCCAACTACCATAGGAAAGTCTATCACAATCGTCAATCAATTGAGGAGAGACTCAGCTCCTTAGTAACATCAATCATCCCTCTGACTCTCCATTTTGGGGGGTGAGCTACCTATCAGGTTATGATGATTCGCCATATGCTTGATAACTCAACATCACTTAGCCAATAGAAGCTCCTCACTAGGGACCAGAAGGTTGACATAAATGTTGGATTAGTTGATCGAAAAAGCCTAGCCGATTGAGTTAATCCTGTCCACCCGAAAGCAATTGAAGGCCAACGACAACCTCTACTCAATCGATTGAAAAGAACCTACCGAACAGAGATCCACTGAACTCAACCAATCGAGTTAAAGGGCAGCCAAGTCATAAGTCATACATGTAAAATACATAAAATATCTTATATCGCCCTCATTAAAGTAGGGACACACGATTAACTTGACATATTAGACCCTCTCATGTATAAATAGGAGGATTATTTTATGTGAAAAGGTCAATGGAAAAAGACTCTCTATTGTTCATTATTGCACATCTCTCTCTCTCTCTCTCTCTCTCTCTCTCTCTCTCAATCTAACTCTTAAGGTATTATTGACGGACAGATCATGATTCAACATAATAATATATATGATTCATTTTTAATTAAAATAACTATATTCGTATTACATGATTAGTCATCAACAACCGTTTAAGTTTGCTTAATTAAATTTCAAAATTATGTCATATTTCACCATATAATTTATATTATTATTAAAAATGAATTCGTTAATTCTACAAAACATCTAGCTTTTCATATTCTTTATAACTATGCCTTAAAAGTTAAATGACAATTACATATACAATTAATAATGCCCACTCCTAAACCACTTCCATTTTCTTGTCTTTCTTTTTTTCTTTTCTTTTCTTTTTTTTTTTTTGCAAGTAAAGGTTAAAAGTAAAATTATTTGATAGACTCACCAAAAAATTATTATCTTTTCATGCTCATTGAAACTAATTATATTATTTTTTTAACTTTTCCAAGAATATTTTTGGTTAAATTTGGATCATAATTGTATACAAGTAAATATCAACACGAATCTAAAAGGGATCAGATGATCCGAGGAGACTCTTGTTTCCAATCAATATTCCATGCTAAAGGTTATTAAACGATCAATTAACTTAGCCCGCTTACCGAGATCACAAAAATCCAATCAAATCTGGACGATCTGTTGAATCAGACGACTTCATAATCGATCAGGAACGAGGCAACCGGTAGTTGGAAGTAATATCAGTTTAGTTATACATTTTGTCCATTGGACGCTACCATTTGTAAAAGTGGTGCCCATTCAGTTATTAATATTAAAGAATTAGTTAAATCAACTGCCCNTAACTTTTCCAAGAATATTTTTGGTTAAATTTGGATCATAATTGTATACAAGTAAATATTAGCACGAATCTAAAAGGGATCAGATGATCCGAGGAGACTCTTGTTTCCGATCAATATTCCAAGCTAAAGGTTATTAAACGATCAATTAACTTAGCCCGCTTACCGAGATCACAAAAATCCAATCAAATCTGGACGATCTGTTGAATCAGATGACCTCATAATCGATCAGGAACGAGGCAACCGATAGTTGGAAGCAATATCAGTTTAGTTATACATTTTGTCCAATGGACGCTACCATTTGTAAAAGTGGTGCCCATTCAGTTATTAATATTAAAGAATTAGTTAAATCAACTGCCCAAGGTTAGAGAAATGATATGGAATACCCATTGATTGTGAAAATAAAAAGGGTGATATTGTAATTGTATACTGAAGCTACTTATGGTTATAAATAGGGGCTATTTTATGAATAAATGTTATACTATCAATTTCTAAAATTTAGCTTAGTCTTGTGTTTTCCCTCTTTATCGTTTATTTTGTGCTCTAAAGTCTCGAGGCATGCCTACTATGACATTTTAGGATTTAACATCCTAAATGAATGTGTTGTGAGCGTGGACATGCCACAGACGAGAAAAAAAGGCATATACTAGCCGGAGAGACACAACGACAATGAAATCCACTCAAGAGTTCGTCAACAACAAATGCAAGACTTACAAAATCAGATGTTCAGTCGGTTTAATGCCCTCCAAGAGGCAATTACGCAAATGCAAGATCAACCACTTTCCCCAACAGCAGAATTTTGAGGAACTCAACCTTGCGGGGAGCAAACCCGAGAGGAACCACTAGTTCTAAGTGGTCGGAGAGTGATTCCGACAGTCGACGAGCAGGAAAATTCCCAGCTTGAGTATGTTGGGTCTGAACTAGTAAAGAGGAACCATAACTAGTTGACGCAAGATGAGGCACCTCTTGAGCAAAAAAAAATCATTTTTTTGGTAGATTCAAGAAGATGAACCACCAACAAAATTTTGGCCTCCACATTTGGACTCTTATAATGGAAAGAGTGATCCGACCAATTACGTTGCTTCATTTGAATCAACGATCGGAATGTTGCAGATCAATGATGCCATAAAGTGTTGATTGTTTTTAACCACCCTGAAGGAGATGACTCTTCGGTGGTTCAATAACATGCCGCCATAGACTATATCCTCTGAGTTCAAGAAAGTGTGCGTGGCTCACTTCGCTAGCATCCAAAAACCTAAGAAAAAAGTTTCAGGCCTTGTTATTGCTCAAGCCGGGTGAGATCGAAAACCTTTGTTCTTACATCACTCGTTTTCAGAAGGAAATGTTGGAAGTCCAATACTTATGCCTAGTCATCCCCCCAACTGCCTTGCCACAGGGAGTGAGAGCAACTCGCTTCAAATTCGATTTTGATTTGTGTGAACCCAAAACGTTGGTTGAATTGATTGAGATCCCCAACAATTATATTGTCGTCGAGGAGTATGTCAATGGTCCCTCTAAACAGAGAAAACAAAGAGAACTAATAGACAATCAAAGAAAATGGCTGCTTAGAGCGAAAGGTGCAAGGTGAGCAACCAATAGCCTTCCGCTTGTGCAAAATATGAGGACGACCGGAATCGTAGAGGAGAGCAGAGAGGGACTAACGATTGGAGGGGCCAAGCTCGGTACTATGAGTGATCGCACATGCACCAGGAGATGAAAGGAATGATACCACTCAGGTTCTCGATGGCTAAATTGGTGGAACCTATCCATAATAAGAAGTATTTTATGAAGCCAGTACCGACAAGAACCAGAGCTTCCCTCCGGAACCCCAACAAGTATTGTCAGTATCATCAGAACCACGACCACGATACCGAAGAATGTCGACTTCTAAGAAATCTAGAGGAGGACTTGATCTGCGCTAAGGAATTCATTGTAGTTGGAGCAAACAATGAAGAAGAATTGGGCGAGCCAGTACGAGAAACTCATTACACGTTCTGGGCTTATTCCAACTATCTTTGGTGGGAGGAAATTAACTTGTTGGGCCAATCAAAAAAGGCTCCAATCAGGAGAGGTGCTCACTGTCGTCTCTATCAAAAAATAAAATCATCTGCCTATCTTTACTGATGGGGATTTGTTGCCGAAACAAAATCAACATAATGATGTCATTCTTGTCACGACGCTCATAAATAACTTCCAGGTTGGTAATTTTCTTATTGATATAAGAAGTTCTGTTAATATTCTTTTCAAAATAGTGTTAGATAAGATTAAGTTAAAGACTAGCTGGTTTTTAGCACCGATCAGATCGATATTCAACTTTTCTGGTGAACGAAAAGAAGCCCTGGGTGTTGTAGCACTATGCATCTCCCTGGGCGAGTAAAAGAAACAGTTCAACAGTACTAAGGACTTCTTAGTGGTCGAATCACCTTTGAGGTAACATACCATTTTTGACTGACCATTGCTAAATAACTATCGGGCAGCTGCCTCGACTTATCATGTGGCTGTCAAATTTCTGGTCAGTGGAGAAGTCATTAGAGTTCGAGGAAATTTGGAGCAATCCCAAAGAAGTTGTCTGCAAGCTGTCACTAGCGTGGAGCGAAATGCACTCAATATACAAGGCTGAGAGGAAGGGGGTTTCGAGACCAAAGAGACAATCCTTGAAATACCAACGTCAACCGATGACCCGAATAATTTTTTCCTAATAAGTGATCATTTTGATGCAGATACTAAAACAAGCTAATCCAATCTCTTGACAAACATCAAGATCTCTTTAATTGGACTGTAGCGAAAATGGTCGGAATGCCGATCGATGTGGCGTGCCATCATTTTAACATTAATCCATCAGCCCGACCGATGCAGCATAAAATTCGATCGTTTGCAAGAACCCTGCAGATCTGATCGCTGAAAAAGTGAGGAAGCTGAAGGAGGCTGGTTATATCAGAGAGGTCCATGGCAAGTGAAGGATGTGTGTGAATTTTATGAGCTATTGGCATGAATTTTTTATGACTCAAGTGTAGAGTGTTCACCTGCATGAGTCGGGGTGTTCTAAGGTTCATTCGTAGTATCTAGTAGCTCAAGAAACCCACTCGAGACCTTCTGGCACTTGTTTGGGGCAAGTAGCTAGGTTCGGTAGTGATTCAGCCATACTCGGGAAAATTTACTTCGTCAGGCCCATCTAGGACGTGAGGTGTGGTTGGTGCCTAATTTGATGATTAAAAGTCACCACACATCCATTCGAAACCTCCCACAACCATAGGAAGTCACGAAGTCCACCTACTCGCGGTACAGAAAAATTAGGGTTCGAGACACCCTATCTGCACCACCGTTTTAGAACGACCATTGACAACGATTTATCCAGTGAATGACCGACGATAATACTTCATTTTGAAGTTATGAGCCTATATTTCACTCACATGGAGTGTTCCATAGCTTCCGGGTCAAAAAAAATATTTCGTCAGGCGTTCTCGGTGAAAATTATGGTTTCGAGCTACACTAATCCCTCGGGGCTGACCCTGAAGGCACACACACCCAAAATACCTTTTTGGGCCGTTGAGTGCAAGCCCCCGTAGGTCTACCACATGATTTGAAAATTTGGCACAGACCTGACATCTAGTCGCCATAGAAACAGGGCACCAAGCCCCCAAATCAGGATTTTCAGAGAGCATGGTGCCGCCTGGGTGGCACCAAGGCCCCAATATGCTTAGCTGGCGCCTTGGAGCTAGAGTGAGTGACTCCTAGGCGGTGGCCATCTTCCAGGTGTGATTTCAAGCCATGTTTGACATTGTTTTGAAGCCATGAGTAGCCAGGGTGGTGAAATTTCCCCTTTTGCCCTCTTTTGGGGGGGCATTTTGGTCATTTCTAAAGGGGAGAGGGGTTTAACCTAACCCCTAACTCTCATCTTCACGAGCTCCCTATTCCCCCGATCAGGGGGTTCCGCTCCGTCTTCTCCTCCTTCTTCGGTTAGGGTTAGAGGGAGAGCTCTTAGAGGAGGGTCTTTTGGAGGCCTTGTGAGGCTTTAGAGGTGCTTGGGAGTGAGCCTTTCGGAGAGAAAGCAAACGGAGGGGTTCTCTGCCCCTAGTGTGTGTTGTTTTTCTACCTGTTTTATGTTAATTTAAATCCACGACAATAGTGTCAAGAACTTGACTCGTCCCAAAATTACGCAGTAATTTTGTTTTTCAAAAATATAGCCAACAAGTTGACCCAATTTATATTAAGTATTTAATGTGCAAAATAGAAATGTTATATAAAATATATAAAATAGTTCGCACATTAGGAGTTCTACGCAAGTGCCCGTATCGCTTCAAGTAGTATAGGGCTTTCTTTAAAAACCCCAGTATCGATCCCACGAAGAAGCGATGTAAGAAATCTCTTAGGCTAATTCTAGTCTTCTACTATAAACAATTAGTTTGGAAGGTTGATTAAAGTGGTTTTAATGTATGCTAACGAAACTAAGTTTACTAAATTAATTTTTAAACTTTAAAGTTTAATTTACTAAGACTAAACAAAGTTTTGTGAAGAAAAGTTCAAATTTAAAAAAGTATCATTCCCACCACAATGAGTTTATGGTAAAATGAGATGAGATAAATGGTTTAAATATGTATTGTGCCAAATATGAACAATTTTAATTCTCTATCATGATTCAGTGTTAAAGAGAATCATTGGCTAATCTCAGGTTTAGTCCCCAAAATCTATTGCTAGGCTAGGTGGATACTGGCTCCCACTCTAGAGCTCCCACTTCCCTTCTCCTGAAGGCTAACGCTCGCTTTAGTTCTTAAACACTAAGGCCAAATTGGGGACTTTAGCCTATCACTCTAAAATCTCCAATTCTACGCCAAACAATGTATATTTCCTTATTTATTTGCACTTAATTCCATGAACAAAATACTCCTCCATGAAATTAAATGTGATTCTCACTCTGTTGTAGAACTCATATTCCATTTCCCAGATCATATGTTTCACAACAGATTTTAACATTTCAATTTGTCAGATCGAAAAGTAAATTAAGAACGGAGTGAAAAAATCATCACAATTTATTTTATATTTTAAAACGACACATCCAAATTATCTCTTCATTTCACCATATCTTAGAGTAGGGAGAAAGATAAAGAAAATTAGTCAAAACTCATTAGGAAGATAAGACAAAACATAGATTTTATATAAAAAAAATAAGTTTACAAAATAAAGAAATGAAATAACACAACTTATATTAGACTTCTCTTCAAGCAAATCCCTAGAAGTTCTCTTGTAACACTTTCTTTCTTTACAATCAACAATAAATTCTCTTTTAGAAGTATAATGAAGAAGAAACGTCTCACCTTCCTTCTCCTCTTACAATTCTTTAAGAAAATCCTCTCAACACACAAGAATTTACTCTACAATACACTCACACACACTCACACACACACACACACACACACACACACACAAGCCCCCACACACCATGAGAGGCGTCAAGCCCTCTTTCTTAAAGAGACACCAACTCCCTCCTTTTTCCCAAGAGATAAATCTATTCATCCAAAAGACATGTCTCTTCATTCAAGAGCCTTCTCCAAGTGTCTAGATACATTAAATCACTTAATGGGGTGTTTGAATCACTTGGGAGCTTTCTAAAACATCAAAATCCGCCAAAAATTGGTCCACAACCGTCCCGGGTGTTGTTGGCATTGGTCTGGGCGCCATCAGCGCTACTTTTCGTCGCTTCTCTGGACTTTGGAGTCGTCGGCGCCGGTCTACAACAGCTCCACGGTTTCACTCCGTTTCAGTTGTGTTTCGTTCTTAACAAATAGACCTACAAAATAAGCATGAAAATAACCTCTCTTTAAAGTTTAATTTTATTCAAAAATATGTGAGAAGTGTAAATGAGATTAATCATAGAAAGACATATTGAAATGAGTTTGGACAAAATTTTCTTTCTTGTTCGTTTTTGCTTCAAATTGCACCGTTCTTACTTCTTTTTCTCCAAAACTTCATTTCTTGTCGCTGGAGCAAAAAATATGTAAAATATCTTCCTTTAAAGTGTAATATCCTTAAAAATCATTAAAATTGAGCATAAAATATATATGAAAAAGTAATCATTTTTTAGGTGTATTATCTCCTCGACATACCATTTTATTTGGGACACTGTTGCCACGACATGCCCGCCTCCGGATCATTGCCTCCTCAACATATCCTTTTGTTTAGGTCGCCGTCATCACAACATGCCCACCTCCGGGTCACTGCCTCATCGACATACCCTTTTGTTCTGGTAATTGTCATCACGACATGCTCACCTCCGGGTCACTGCCTCTTCGGCATACCCTTTTGTCTAGGTCGTTACTGCCATGGAATGCCCACCTCCGGGTCACTACCTCCTCGACATATCTATCTTTCGGGCCACTGCCTTCACAACATGATCGTCCTTTTTGAGTCACTGCCTTCACAACATACTAAACCTCACCACTTTGGAGAACTCCTGTCATATGTTTGTTACATATCCTGCATGTTTGCATGAGTGCTTGGTAAGTGCCTCTCACGTAAATAGTTAGGTATCATTTTACTCGATGCAAACTCACATATGATTAGTGTTTGCTGGTCGCATGACACCTTGGGTTCCTCGGGCAGGCATAATTCCTCTTCATAAGTAGTTTGTTTTACTGATATATCTCGTTACTGTGTGTCATGTTGCATGTAGCATCCTTGCACTCATTTGTATGATGTGTGTTCACCCTTTCGGGCGCTTGTTGTGGTTGTTTCATACTTCGATCGAACAATCACAATGCGGGCTTCTTACATGATTGTATGCTTGCCCATTCGCCTAGATGATTGTCCTACCCATTAGAAGTGTGACCAGTTTGTTGATCGTGATACTTAAACAAGTGTTTCCTATGAGGATGCCTGCACGAGCAGTGTAAGTTTCTGTATCACGAGCAACAAATATGTATGACTGTGTTAAGTATCCAAGGGCTCTAAAGTGCATCATGTACGTCATGGACCCACATCGTAGGTTTGCTATTTTAAAAGTATGGAAAATGAATATTTTTATTACTTATGTATTATCTGCCCTACTTTTTAAAGTATATATATGCTAAACCATATGTGAGTCCACCTCTTGTAAAATGTCACCCACTTTCTCGTGTACTTTAGATCCCTGGGATCTTCACAGGGTCGACGTGGCGACCCTGTCAAAGTCATATGGTAGTCGAAGAATTTACCCTATTAAATTAGGTGTTATGTTAGACCATTTTTTGTTAGATGATGTGCTAGGATATGATCTAGGGTGCTAAATAGTCTTTTTTATGTCTCACTATTGTTCATTGTTGGATTGGTTGTTCTAGACATACATTCTTCTTTTGCTTTGTGCTTTGGGTGTGCCTGCATGCTTGATATGCATGGTAGCATGTTAGTGAGCTTTTCTGCAGGGAGTCGTGCCTTTATATGCACACACACAGATACATAAAAGAGCGAGCATGTAATGATTTCTAATGTTTGCAGGTGTTGCTTAGCTCCCCCCATTAGACACGACTGATTATGCATTGTATGGCTTCCTTGCTAACGCTTGTTTCATGCAGGTCGAGTCCTTTTTTTTTAGTTTTCCTATATACTTTTAGAGTCGTTGGAGAGTTCAATAATAGAAATAAGATACGAGCACAAGTTTCGAGACGCTTTGATGCGAGAACTATGTGACGAGGACTAGGAGGAGATGCTCATGTCATGTATCTTAATTCTTCATTTCATATTGATGTATATAATTTGGACCGGACATGTATATGTGGAGTCCGACAGCTCATTTTTTTCTAGGATATGTTGTCGACCCAGCAGCATCGGCGATTCATATTATTTGATTTTGTCTTGTTTTATTTTATGTCTTGTTGCATGTTTGGATTGTTTTTCTTATTTATTTCTGTGATTTGTCTGCTAATGAAGATGCAATATAGACCCTTTTGAACTTAAAATTTTAATTTTTCTACAAAATCTTAAATAAAATATTTAAAACAATTAAAATTTTGGATTAAAATAATCAAGGCTTTAAAATTTGCACTTTTATTTTCTTGCATGGTCTTCGGGCCGATTTTAAAATGGGCTGCATGAATGGTCATCTCCACAGTCATATTAATAGAGCCTCCACAATAATTAAGGACCATTTTAGACAATTGCATTCATATTTACATGTCCCGCTTCTCCAACCCGACTGACACATCATACCTTTTCCTATATATGTGGTTATCTAGTGCAACCCAACCCAAATGGGGTGTAAGTCCTTTTGTTGAGAGTATTTACAACATTGTCGCTGAACCTCCAATTCCCTTCATTTCCTGAGACATTTTTGCTACTTTGACAGTTATAAGTCCCACCTTTTGGAGCTCCAGTTTGTAGTCATATGATAGAGTTCCATTTCTTTGAGCTTAGGACTACCGAGATTCCCCGTGGAAGATACAATTCACGGATTGCTGAGCGGGGATCTCAGGACGTGTTGGGTCGAATTCCTTCATGACCAGGTGAACTTAGGGTCCTAGTGGCTTGGGATGACGGGTCTGTGGTACCCTGATTCAGCTACCTCTACCTCATAAGATTACTCTAACTTTCTTGTTGTTGAGCCCCTTTGAACACTGTCGCTTTTTTGAATTCATCGATACCATCTTGATGAGTCGATGCCGATGAGTTGTCGCCCTTTTGGGATACAATGATTTGTCTTCTACCCTTATGACCCAAAAGTGCTTTGACATATTGGAATATCCTCGTCAAGATGATTAAGGTTATTATGTGGGCTTCAAATGCCGATGAGCCCTACCCATTTGGGATGTGAGAGATTCACTCTCTGTTCGATGGCTTGGCGAGAACCTTGAAGCATCAGACATTCGCACACGAAATAACCTTCATTTGATGACCTATTTCCTCAGGTTCATGATAATATAAAGCGAGACCCCTTTTATCGAGAGTATTTATGGGTATCCCTTAGGATATAATTAACTAGTATGAACACGTTTCTTTGGGAATACTCTTAACCCCAAAATATGCACATACACCTAAATCTCTGCTTATGGGTAGTCTACATGGTATTCTTTCACGGATATTGGTCCAAGATGCCGCCCAATCTTATTTGGGCGGACATTCTTGACCTTTACTTGCAGGGGTTTACCACATGTAGGCTCTCCACGATTTTCTTTTAATCTCATTCTCTGTACTAGGAGTTTCACTCATATTATCGTGACAAGGTTTTCTTCCTTCAAGTCACAGTTAAGCCTTTTGTGAGAGCTTAGTTTTTAGTTCATGCGTTGGTTGCTAGGGGTAGCAACTCGATCCATTTGTCCTTTCTCTCACCCTCGATAGTTTGGTTGTNGGTATTACAAGCGATTATGAAAGCAATCGATAAGATTATTCAAAGTTGCTATCAAATAAATTTTAAAATTTTTAAAGCTTTTTTATCAAGGATAAAATATAAATTTTAATTGGTTATTCATATTAAACTAGTTTAAAATAAATTTAATAAATTAGTTTAATCAAATTTTAAGCAATATAAGCTGAATTATAGTATAAGAAAATAATATTTAAAAAAA
>JXCR01148048.1:180081-199440 GCA_002079205.1 Phalaenopsis hybrid cultivar
CTTAGCTAGCCATTGTTGGGGCCACTGGCAGCAATATCGTGGTGGGGACTACTACACCTCGAGGTTTACATACCCTGCTGATTGGGGACCTGCTGGATAGCCCGTTTGTTCGGGCTTAGGGGTTGGTTGAGCTGTAGTTTTTTGGCAATCTTGTTTTTTATTTGTGAGGCTGAAGTTTAGTGTTGTGCTTTCTGTGGTGAGGAAATTCTGAGGTGGGGCTCTGCGGTATTGACCTTATCTGAAATTGGTCTTAGTTGTTCTTCTTTTAATTTAGATATTGACCACCCAGTACGTTGGTGTTGGATGGATACTTTTGTTTTGTCAGGAAGGCCTCTCGATTATTCTTGCTTTGCAGATTTGGTTTTAGGGTTGGTGCAGGTTACTATTTTTGGGATGCTGGATCTTCTCACCTCGGATGCGTACTGTTTCAGAACCTCAACGCTTGCTGAAGATCAATGGTTTAGAGCGACGCTCTTTTTAGGTGCACCTGTCTTTTTTAGATTTCTTTGGCCTCAGTTTTGATGTATTTTGCTCATCGAGATATAGTTTCTTTTGGAGTATACATTCATTTTTTGTCTATTGGTATACTCTTTTTTTTATCTTTTTGGGTTGAATTGTATTGTGGTAGAGGAACCCCCTATGAGTGTGTAATGTACTTGTTTTCTTAATTAGTTCGGGAGATCCTCTCCCTAACATTTTTGTCGTACTCAACTTTTATAATTAACACGCAGGGAGCCGAATAACGCTCCTCTCTCTCTATCTATAGTGATGCTTAATTATGATTAAAATTAATATAATCTACATGCGTAAGATACGGAGACAAAATTTATAATATAACATAAATATTAAATTAATATGTACAATGAGAGTTCGACTACATAAATCTCAAAGAGATCTAGCAATCCAGAAGACAATAAAGTAAAACTAAAGAGGGCCCCATAACAAAAAAAATCAGGAAACACATTTATTTAACCTAACGTGGCAGTCCGAAACAAAGTCAAGGCCAAAGCAAACTAGATGCAGCCATCTGAGCCAGAGTCCGTAAGACTAAAGATCCAAATGGTCCCCAACCCGTCAGACCAAGGCATGATAGATAGACATGCAAACCAACTACCATAGGAAAGTCTATCACAATCGTCAATCAACCTTTCGGTAGACCGAACTTGAGGAAAGACTCAGCTCCTTAGTAACATCAATCATCCCTCCGACTCTCCATTTTGGGGGATGAGCTACCTATCAGGTTATGATGATTCACCATATGCCTGATAACTCAGCATCGCTTAGCCGATAGAAGCTCCTCACTAGGGACCAAAAGGTTGACAGAAATGTTGGATTAGCTGATAAAAAAAGCCTAGCCAATTGAGTTAGTCCTGTCCACCCGAAAGCAATTGAAGGCCAAGCAACAACCTCTACTCAATCGATTGAAAAGAACCTACCGAACAGAGATCCAACGAGCTCAACCAATCGAGTTAAAGGGCAGCCGAGCCATAGCTCATACATGTAAAATACATAAAATATCTTATATCACCCTCATTAAAGTAGGGACACACGATTAACTTCACATATTAGACCCTCTCATGTATAAATAGGAGGATTATTTTATGTGAAAAGGTCAATGGAAAAAGACTCTCTACTGTTCATTATTGCACATCTCTTTCTCTCTCTCTCTCTCTCAATCTAACTCTTAAGGTATTATTGATGAACAAATCATGATTCAACATAATAATATATCTGATTCATTTTTAATTAAAATAACTATATTCGTATTACATGATTAGTCATCAACAACCGTTTAAGTTTGTTTAATTAAATTTCAAAATTATGTCATATTTCACCATATAATTTATATTAATATTAAAAATGAATTCGTTAATTCTAGAAAACATCTAGCTTTTCATATTCTTTATAACTATGCCTTAAAAGTTAAATGACAATTTCATATACAATTAACTCCTAAACCACTTCAATTTTCTTGTCATTCTTTTTTTTTCTTTTCCTCTTTTTTTTTTTTTTGCAAGTAAAAATATTTGATAGACTCATCAAAAAATTATTATTTTTTCATGCTCATTGAAACTAATTATATTATTTTTTTAACTTTTCCATGCATATTTTCAGTTAAATTTAGATCATAATTGTATACAAGAAAATATCAGCACGAATCTAAAAGGGATCAGATGATCCGAGGAGACTCTTGTTTCTGATCAATATTCCATGCTAAAGGTTATTAAATGATCAATTAACTTAGCCCGCTTACCCAGACCACAAAAATCCAATCAAATCTGGACGATTTGTTGAATCATACGACCTCATAATCGATCAGGAACAAGGCAACGAGTAGTTGGAAGTAATATCAGTTTAGTTATACATTTTGTCCAATGGACGCTACCATTTGTAAAAGTGGTGCCCATTCAGTTATTAATATTAAAGAATTAGTTAAATCAACTGCCCAAGGTTAGAGAAATGATATGGAATACAAATTAATCGTGAAAATAAAAAGGGTGATATTGTAATTGTATACTAAAGCTACCTATGGTTATAAATAGGGGCTAATTTATGAATAAAAGGTATACTCTCAATCTCTAAAATTTAGCTTAGTCTTGTGTTTTCCATCTTTATCATTTTATTTTGTGCTCTAAAGTCTAGAGGCATGCCACTATGACATTTTAGGATTTAGCATCCTAAATGAATGTGTTGTACAGACGAGAAAAAAAAGGCATATAGTAGCCGAAGAGACACAACGACAATGAAATCCACTCGAGAGTTCTACAACAACAAATTCAACAACAAATGCAGGACATACAAAATCAGATGTTCAGTCGGTTTAATGCCCTCCAAGAGGCAATTACGCAAATGCAAGACCAACCACTTTCCCCAACAGCAGAATTTTGAGGAACTTAACCTTGCAGGGAGCAAACCCGAGAGGAACCACTAGTTCTAAGTGGTAGGAGAGTGATTCCGACAGTCAACGAGCAGGAAAATTCCCAGCTTGAGGATGTTGGGTCTGCACTAGTAAAGAGGAACCATAACTAGCTGACGCAAGACGAGGCACCTCTTGAGCCAAAAAAATTCATTTTTTTGGTAGATTCAAGAAGATGAACCACCAACAAAATTTTGGCCTCCACATTTGGACTCTTATAATGGAAAGAGAGATCCGACCACTTACGTTGCGTCATTTGAATTAGCGATTGGAATGTTGCAGATCAATGATGCCATAAAGTGTTGACTGTTTTTAACCACCCTTAAGGAGATGACTTTTCGGTGGTTCAATAACATGCCGCCATAGACTGTATCTACTGAGTTCAAGAAAGTGTGCGTGGCTCACTTCGCTAGCATCCAAAAACCAAAGAAAAAAGTTTCAGGCCTTGTTATTGCTCAAGCCGGGTGAGATCGAAAGCCTTTGTTCTTACATCACTCGTTTCCATAAGGAAATGTTGAAAGTCCAATACTTATGCCTAGTCATCCCACCAACTGGCTTGCCACAGGGAGTGAGAGCAGCTCGCTTCAAATTCGATTTCGATTTGTGTGAACCCAAAACGTTGGTTGAATTGATTGAGATCAACAACAATTATATTGCCATCGAGGAGTATGTCAATGGTCCCTCTGAACAGAGAAAACAAAGAGAGCTGATAGACAATCAAAGAAAAAGGCTGCTTAGAGCGAAAGGTGCAAGGTGAGCAACCAACAGCCTTCTGCTCACGCAAAATATGAGGATGGTCAGAATCGTAGAGGAGAGTAGAGAGGGACTAACAATTAGAGGGGCCAAGCTCAGTACTATGAGCGACCGCACGTGCACCAGGAGATGAAAGGAATGATCCCACTCAGGGTCTCGATGGCTAAATTGGTGGAACCTTTCTATAATAAGAAGTATTTTATGAAGACACTACCGACAAGAACCAGAGCTTCCCTCCGGAAACCCAACAAGTACTGTCAGTATCATCAGGACCACGACCACGATACCGAAGAATGTTGACTTCTAGGAAATCCAGAGGAGGACTTGATTTGCGCTAGAAAATTGAAGGAATTCATTCTAGTTGGAGCAAACAATGAAGAAGAATTGGGCGAGCCAGTACGAGCACCTCAATACACGTTGTGGGATTATTCCAACTATCTTTGGTGGGAGGAAATTATCTTGTTGGGCTAATAAAAAAAGGCTCCAATCAGGACAAGTGCTGACCGTCGGCTCTATCAAAAAATAAAATCATTTGCCTATCTTTACTGATGGGGATTTGTTGCCGAAACGAAATCCACATAATGATGTCATTCTTGTCACGACGCTCATAAATAACTTCCAGGGTGTAATTTTCTTATTGATATCAGAAGTTCTGTCAATATTCTTTTCAAAATAATGTTAGACAAGATTGAGTTAAAGACCAGCTGGTTGTTAGCACAGATCAGACCGATATTCAACTTTTCTGGTGAACGAAAAGAAGCCCTGGGCATTGTAGCGCTATGCATCTCCCTGGGTGAGTAAAAGAAACAGTTCAACAGTGCTAAGAACTTCTTAGTGGTCGAATCACCTCCGAGGTAAAATACCATTTTTGGCTGACCATTGCTAAATAGCTATCGGGCAGCTGCCTCGAATTATCATGTGGTTGTCAAATTTCTGGCCGGTGGAGAAGTCATCACAGTTTGAGAAAATTTGGAGCAATCCCAAAGAAGTTGTCTACAAGCTGTCACCAGCGTGCAGCAAAATCCACTCAATATACAAGTCTGAGAGGAAGCGGAGTTCAAGACCAAAGAGACCATCCTTGAAATAACAACGTCAACTGATGACAAGAATAATTTTTTTTCTAATAAGTGATCATTTTGATGCAGATACTAAAACAAGCTAATCCAATCTCTTGGCAAACATCAAGATCTCTTTAACTGGACTGTAGCAAAAATGGTCGGAATGCCGATCGATGTGGCATGCCATCATTTGAACATTAATCCATCAGCCCGACCGATGCAGCATAAAATTCGATCATTTGCAAAAACCCTGCAAATCTGATCGTTGAAAAAGTGAGGAAGCTGAAGGAGGTTGGTTATATCAAAGAGGTCCATGACAGGTGAAGGATGTGTGTGCATTTTATGAGCTATTGACATGAATTTTTTATGACTCAAGTGTAGAGTGTTCACCTGCATGGCTCAGGGTGTTTTAAGGTTCATTTGTAGTATCTAGTAGCTCAAGAAACCCACTCGGGACCTTCTAGCACTTGTTTGGGGCAAGTAGCTAGGTTCAGTAGTGATTCAACCCTACTCGAGAAAATTTACTTCGTCAAGCCCGTCTAGGACGTGAGGTGTGGTTGTTGCCTAATTTAATGATTAAAAGTCATCACACATCCATTCAAAACCTCCCACAACCATAGGAAGTCATGAAATCCACCTACTTGCGCTACGAAAAAATTAGGGTTCGGGACACCCTATCTGCGCCACTGTTTAGAATGACCGTTGACAACAATTTATCCAGTGAATGACCGATGAGAATACTTTATTTTGAAGTTATGAGCCTATATTTCACTCACATGGAGTGTTCCATAGCTTCCGAGTAAAAAAAAATCTTTCGTCAGACGGTCTTAGTGAAAATTATAGTTTTGAGCTATACTGATCCCCCGGGGCTGACCCCGAGGACACACACACCCAAAATACCCTTTTGGGCCGTCGAGTCCAAGCCCCCGTAGGTCTACCACATGATTTGAAAATTTGGCACAGACCTGACATCTAATCGCCGTAGAAACAGGGCACCAAGCCCCCAAATCAGGTTTTTCCGAGAGCATAGCACTGCCTGGGTGGCACCAAGGCCCCAATATGCTTAGCTGGCGCCTTGGAGCTAGAGCGAGTGACGCCTAGGCGGCGGCCATCTTGCAGGTGCGATTTCGGGCCATTTTTGACATTGTTTTGAAGCCATGAGTAACCAGGGGGTGAAATTTCCCCTTTTGCCCTCTTTTATGGGGCATTTTGGTCATTTCTAAAGGGGAGAGGGGTTTAACCTAACCCCTAACTCTCATCTTCGCGAGCTCCCTATTCCCCCGATCAAGGGGTTTCACTCCGTCTCCTCCTCCTTCGGTTAGGGTTAGAGGGAGAGCTCTTAGAGGAGGGGTTTTTTGGAGGCCTTGTGAGGCTTTAGAGGTGCTTGGGAGTGAGCCTTTCCGAGAGAAAGCAAGCGGAGGGGTTCTTTGCCCCTAGTGTGTGTTGTTTTTTTGCCTGTTTTATGTTAATTTAAATCCACAGTAACAGTGTCAAGAATTTGACTCGTCCCAAAATTACACATTAATTTAGCTTTTCAAAAATATAACAAACAAGTTGACCCAATTTATATTAAGTATTTAATGTGCAAAATAGAAATGTTATATAAAATATATAAAATAGTTTACACATTAGGAGTTCTACCCAAGTGCCCGTATCGCTTCAAGTAATATTGGACTTTCTTTAAAAACCCCAGTATCGATCCCATGAAGAAGCGAGGTAAGAAATCCCTTAGGCTAATTTTAGTCTACTACTATAAACAATTAGTTTAGAAGGTTGATTAAAGTGGTTTTAATGTATGTAAATGAAACTAAGTTTACTAAATTAATTTTTTAACTTTAAAGTTAAATTTACTAAGACTAAACAAAGTTTTGTGAAGAAAAGTTCAAATTTAAGATAGTATTCTTCCCACAATAATGAGTATGATAAAATGAGATGAGATAAATTGTTTAAATATGTATTGTGCCAAATAGAGGCAATTTAATTCATTATCCTGATTCAGTGTTATAGAGAATCATTGGCTAATCTCAGGTTTAGTCCTCAAAATCTATGGCTAGGCTAGGAGAATATTGGCTCCCACTCCAGAGCTCCCACTTCCCTTCCCTTGAAGGCTAACACTAGCTTTAGTTCTTAAACTCTAAAGCCAAATTGGGGACTTTAGTCTGTCACTCTAAAATCTCCAATTATATGCCCAACAATGTTTATTTTCCTATTTATTTGCACTTAATTCCATGAACAAAATACTCCTCCATGAAATTAAATGTGATTGTCACTCTGTTGTAGAACTCAAATTCCATTTCCCGGATCATATATTTCACAACAAATTTTAACATTTCAATTTGTCAGATCAAAAAGTAAATTAAGAACGGAGTGGAAAAACCATCACAATTTATTTTATATTTTAAAATGACACATCCAAATTATCTCTTCATTTCACCATATCTCTGAGTAGGGAGAAATATAAAGAAAACTACTCAAAACTCATGAGAAAGATAGGACAAAACACAGATTTTATATAAAAAAAATAAGTTTACAAAATAAAGAAATGAAAGAACACAACTTATCTTAGACTCCTCTTCAAGCAAATCCCTAGAAGTTCCCTTGTAGCACTTCTCTCTTTACAATCAACACTAAATTCTCTTTTAGAAGTATAATGAAGAAGAAAACTCTCACATTCCTTCCCCTCTTATAATTCTTCAAGAAAATCATCTCCACACACAAGAATTTACTCTACAATACACTCACACACACTCACGCACACACACACAAACCCCCACACACCATGAGAGGCGTCAAACCCTCTTTTTTAAAGAGACACCAACTCCCTCCTTTTTCCGAAGAGACAAATCTATTCATCCAAAAGACATGTCTCTTTATTCAAGAGCCTTCTCCAAGTGTCTAGATACATTGAATCACTTCATGAGGTGTTTGAATCACTTGGGAGCTTCCTAAAACATCAAAATCCGCCAAAAATGGGTCCACAATAGTCCCGGGCGTTGTTGGCGTCGGTCTGGGCGCCATCAGCGCCACTTTTCATCGCTTCTCTGGACTCGGGCGTCGTCGGCGCCGGTCTAGGCGTTTCGATGCTAGTCTGGATCAGCTCCACTGTTTCGCTCCGTTTGGCTCTGTTTTAGCTCTGTTTTGTCTCATTTCAGTTGTGCTTCGTTCCTAACAAATAGACCTACAAAATAAACATGAAAATAACCTCTCTTTAAAGTTTAATTTCATTAAAAAATGTGTGAGAAGTGTAAATGATTAATCATAGAAAGACATATTGAAATGTGTCAGGACATAATTTTCTTTCTTGCTAGTTTTTGCTTCAAATTGCACTGTTTCTGCTTCTTTTTCTTCAAAACTCCATTTATTGTCCCTGAAACAAAAAAATATGTAAAATACATTCCTTTAAAGTGTAATATAATTTAAAATCATTAAAATTGAGCATAAAATATATATGAAAAAGTAATTATTTTTTAGGTGTATCATCTCCTCGGCATACCATTTTATTTGGGCCACTGTTGCCACGACATGCCCACCTCCGGGTCACTGCCTCCTCAACATATCCTTTTGTTTGGGTCGTTGTCATCACGACATGCCCATCTCTGGGTCACTGCCCCATCGACATACCCTTTTGTTCGAGTCATTGTCGTCACGACATGCTCACCTCCAGGTCACTGCCTCTTCGGCATACCCTTTTTTCTAGGTCGTTACCGCCATGGCATACCTACTTCCGGATCACTGCCTCCTCGACATATCCATCTTTTGGGCCACTGCCTTCATAGCATGACCGTTCTTTTTGAGTCACTGCTTTCGAGACATACTGAACCTCACCACTTTGGAGAACTCCTGTCATATGTTTGTTGCATATCCTGAATGTTTGTATGAGTGCTCGGTGAGTGCCTCTCACGTAAATAGTGAATTGTTTTCATAGGTATCATTTTACGCGATGCAAACTCACTTATAGTTGGTGTCTGCTGGTCGCATGACACCCTGGGTTCCTCGGGCAGGCATAATTCATCTTCATAAGTAGTTTGTTTTACTGATATATCTTGTTACTGTGTGTCATGTTGTATGTAGCATCCTTGCACTCATTTGTATGATGTGTCTTCACCCTTTTGGGCACTTGTAGTGGTTGTTTCGTACTTCGGTCGAACAATCACAATGTGGGCTTCTTGCATGACTGTATGCTTGTCCATTCACCTAGATGATAGTCCTACCCATTAGAAGTGTGACCAGTTTGTTGGTCGTGATACTTAAACGAGTGTTGCCTATGAGGATTCCTCCACGAGCAGTGTAAGTTTCAGTATCACGAGCAACAAATATGTATGACTTTGCTAAGTATCCAAGGGCTCTAAAGTGCATCATGTACGTCATGGACCCGCATTGTAGGTTTGTTATTTTAAAAGTATGAAAAATGAATATTTTTATTACTTATGTATTATCTGCCATACTTTTTAAAGTATATATACACTAAACCATATGTGAATCCACCTCTTTTAAAATGTCACCCACTTTCTCGTGTGCTTTAGATCCTTAGGATCTTCACAGGGCCGACGTGGCAACCCTATCAAAGTCATATGGTAGCCAAAGACTTAACCCTATTAAATTAGGTGTTATGTTAGACCACTTTTTGTTAGATGATGTGCTAGGCTAGGATCTAGGGTGCTAAGTAGTCTTTTTTATGCCTTACTATTGTTTATTGTTGGATTGGTTGTTCTAGATAGACATCCTTCTTTTGCTTTATGCTTTTGGTGTGCCTGCATGCTTGATATGCATGATAGCATGCTAATGAGCCTTTCTGCAGGGAGTCGTGCCTTTATATGCACACACACAGGTACATAAAAGAGCGAGCATGTAATGATTTCTAATGTTTGCAGGTGTTGCTTAGTTCCCCCACCAGACACGACTCATTATGCATTGTATGGATTTCCTCGCTAACACTTGTTTCATGCAGGTCAAGTCCTTTTTTTAGTTTTCTTATATACTTTTTGAGTCCTTGGAGAGGCCAATAATAGAAATAAGATACGAGCACAAGTTTCAAGATGCTTTGATGCGGGAACCATGTGACGAGGACTAGGAGGAGATGCTCATGTCCTGTATCTTAATTCTTCATTTCATATTGATATATATAATTTGGACCGGACATGTATATGTGAAGTCCGACAACTCATTTTTTTTCTAGGATATGTTGTCGACCCAACAGTATCGGCGATTCATATTATTTGATTTTGGCTTGTTTTATTTTATGCATTGTTGCATGCTTGGTTATTTTCCTTATTTATTTCTGTGATTTGTCTGGGAATGAAGATGCAATATAGACTCTTTTGGACTTAAAATTTTAATTTTTCTACAAAATCCTAAATAAAATATTTAAAACAATTAAAATTTTGGATTAAAATAATCAAGACTTTAAAATTTGCACTTTTATTTTTCTGCATGGTCTTCGGGTCGATTTTAAAATGAGCTGCATGAATGGTCATCTCCACAGTCATATTAATAGGGCCTCCACAATAATTAAGGACCATTTTAGACAATTGCATTCATATTTACATGTCCCGCTTCTCCAATCCAACTGACACATCATACCTTTTCCTATATATGTGGTTATCTAGTGCAACCCAACCCAGATAGGGTGTAAGTCCTTTTGTTGAGAGTATTTATAGCATTGTCGTTGAACCTCCAATTCTCTCCAGTTCCTGAGGCACTTTGCTACTTTGGCAGATATAAGTCCCACATCTTGGAGTTCCGGTTTGTAGTCATATGATAAAGTTCCATTTCTTTGAGCTTAGGGCTACCGAGATTCCCCATGGAAGATGCAATTCACGGATTGCTGAGCGGGGATCTCAGGACGTGTTGGGTTGAATTCCTTCACGACCAGGTGAACTTAGGGTCTTAGTGGCTCGGGATGATGGGTCTGTAGTACTCTGATTCAACTACCTCTACCTCATAGGATTACTCTAAATTTCTTATTGTTGAGCCCCTTTGAACACTGTCACTCCTCTTGATGACCCGATGCCGATGAGTTGTCGCCCTTTTGGGATACAATGATTTGTCCTATACCCTTATGACCCAAAAGTGCTTTGACATATTGGGATATCCTTGTCAAGATGATTAAGGTTATTATGTGGGCTTCGAATGCCGATGAGCCATACCCATTTGGGATGTGAGAGATTCACTCTCTGCTCTATGGCTTGACGAGAACCTTGAAGCATCGGACATTCGCACACGGAATAAACTTCATTTGATGACCTATTTCCCCACGTCCATGATAATATAAAGCAAGATCCCTTTTATGAAGAGTATTTTTGGGTATCCCTTAGGATGTAATTAACTAGTATGAACATGTTTCTTTGGGAGTGCTCTTAACCCTAAAACATGTACATACACCTGACTCTCTGCTTATGGTTAGTCCACATGGTATTCTTTCACGGATATTGGTCCAAGATGCCGCCCAATCTAATTTGGGCGGACATTCGCCACATGTAGGCTCTCCACGATTTTCTTTTCCCTTCTTATTTGATTCCTCTCCTCTTCGCAACACTGATCTGATTCGAGAGACAGATTTATTCGAATAAGTGAAGTATACAACAATCGACAAGTTGGTGACACTTTTAAAAATAAAAAGAGAAAAATGAAGCAAAAGAAATCTGGCAACTCCGTTGAGGAAAAGTTTCTCTCTCAATACTTGGAGTTTCATTTTTTTTATTATAATCTCGTTATTTATACTATGAGTTTCACTCATATTATCGTGACCAGATTTTCTTCCTTCAAGTCACAGCTAAGCCTTTTGTGAGAGCTTGGTTTTCAGTTCATGCGTGGGTTGCTAGGGGTAGCAACTCGATCCATTTGTCCTTTCTCTCACCCTCGATATTTTGGTTGTTGCATTATCGTGTGCACCGCTGTCATTGTACCTTGTGATTTGTTTATTAACCTTCTCATGTTTCTAGTCATTGTCTATTTTTGCCCCACACCGCGCAAGAGCAAAAAGATGGTCACGGTTGCTAATGATGAGGGGAACTCATTTTCCCTCTCCCTAAGCCTTTCTTATTAAGGAAAGTGTGGGGTGAAGCGTCAATAACCTACATGAGAGCTTTCCCCTTTTTCTCTTTGTTGGAGGATTATGAATATTTTTTGGAAGGGGGAAGAGGAACTAATTCTATAGCAGGATCTGCACTTCTTCCAGAGGAGGACCCCGATAGATTAATGGGAAAGTGATGGCAGGCTTCGACCCATGCGAATAAATTAACGAGAAATTTTTGGGATGATGGTCAGTTGGTTGTAATGAGGATGGATGTGCACTGCTCGGAAGATGGGATGGTGGATGTTCCCTCTTTTTCCCCAAGAAGCCTCGGCCTCAAAAGCAGTCGATCCCAAGTAAGATGATGTCTCAGGGGTCATACCTACACCCGGTGGGAAATATTTTAGGTTTTCCTGCAATAATAGTAATCACCTCGGTTGATACTTTTTGTATCACACTGGTCATTTCTGACTTGAAGGAAATAAAAATATGCATCAGTAGTATCGACTCTTGTGGTGACCATCTTCCAGGTTCTCCTCTAGTTTGCCCCGGCTTTAAGAGAGCGAGCTAACCCTTTAGTTTCCTCTTGAATGCTTTCTCCTCCACTTACTTCACAAGGGAAGCTTATTTGTCATCTGAGGCTCTCCATAGTTCTTCAATCATTCAACCAAATTTATCCGGTTGTAAAACCCTGTCAATAAATCTTCGATTGGTGTACCAAAGGATAGCTAACAGATGCATTTTGATTTTTTCCTTGTCAGCCACGAGATAGTTCAGAAGCGTCTTGGTCTTGATCACCAACACATCCCAAGGGGTGACTAATCCCTTAGCCTTTGGTGCAAGATTTGACTAGAAATTGTTCCTTCCAATCTTTTATTTTGTTCTCCAACCCGAGGAGTTGGAGTTTGCAACCGGCGAAAAACTGTGTGAGCCCTTCCTTGTCAATCTTGAATGAAGGAATAGTTGAACATGTCTGTTGACCAAGGGATAGTCGATCAGTGGGGAAAAATAATGAACGTCATGATCTCAATGATCAAATTTGGCACGACTTGAACCATATTCATCTCATATTGATTTAAAATGCCCTTTAACTCGGTGTAAAGTGGAAGTCGCGGGCCTCATCGAAATTGATCTTGATAGAACACCAAGTCATTTCCGAAGTTGTTTGTCACTCAGTTACACCTCCCATGGCCTGAAGCATAATTGTCTTATCAAAAACAAATTTCATTAGCTTCTGCATATCTTCCTCAGTCAGTACAGAAGCCTCCGTTGTAGGGTAGGTAGGTGTCGAAAACTCTAGGAGAATACTTACGAGCCATAAAGAGAAAAGGGGAGAGAGAAAATCACAAAAAATTTTGGGAAAAGTTTCAACCCTAGCATGCCACGATCTATTTATAAGGCAGGGAGCGAGAGTCGAAGTGTCCAGAGGCCATCATTCCAAATATCTCGATATTCAAAAAGAGGTCACACCACATCAACTCAAATATAAAAATAAATATAAATTATAATAGAAATTCATTTCATTTAAAAATAAAAGGAACAATTACATGGAATATTAAAAAAGAAAATATTTAATAAAGGAGTCCTCAGCCACTTGAGTCGAGACATATCCCCGACTAAGTAACCACTTAAACAAAAGACAGACATCAAACCTCCTGAGATAATTGCCCCGATCGATTTCTTGTTGAGTCCGACCAACTTGCAATTCAGCCTGGAGAGCCACCACCTCATTGCGAAGAATATATATCTCTGCTTCCATCCTCAGCTCAAACCTACAGATCCTGAACGACATCATTATCCGGTCCTCTGGTCGTGCTTTCAAAAGAGTTTGCCATTTTATTCACTCTATGTGTTAGTGATCCGAAAGACTGTTGTTGACCGCCATCCACCCCTTGCGAAGTATTGAAAAGATCGGCTAGCCGATTGTTCATGTTGCAGGTCAGCGGTTAGTTCTCTCCGGTCATCTGGTGAAGCACAACTGCTATTATAGGTTCAACAATAACATCAACAGGCCCCAACATGGGAGCACTTACTTTCCACACTTCAAGTGGAGAAGCATCAGAAGTCACTGTTGTATTAAGTTGTTCGAGGACACCAGCCGCTTATTGCATGATCGAGCCTGCCTAACGAACCTCTTCTACGATGATCGAAACAAGATACGTGAGTGAAGCCGAAAGCCCAAGTTTTCACTCCATCCTTGTTGCTTTTTCTGATCGATCCGCATCGGAACCAGAAAAACATGTGACTTGATTATTTAAGTCGATCACATGATCCTTGTGTTTCTTCTTCCCTACCACCACAATCTTCTTCTTTGTCTTTTCGCTTACAAGAGTTAGAGGAGGTTGAGGAGGGAGTTGAAATTCTTCTAAGGCAATCCAAAGCACCTCATCATCAAAGCATTCTGAGGCTCTCACGTCAAACATGGAGGGGTTATGAATCCGAGATAAGAGCTACAAGGGAAGAGTATTGACCCTATTTATAAAGATTTCATGGACACAAAAAAACTAGGAAATCATGATTATGCTTTTATGAGATTTGATTAATTATTTTATTATCCTTTTGTTGTCATAAAAAAACAACAAAATCGGGGAACTAACATGTATACAACAAAAATGTCAGCATGAATCCCAAAAAGATCAAACAGTATGAGGAGACTCCCTTGCTTCCCATCATAATTCCATGACAAAGGTTATTAAACGATTGGTCAACTTAGCCCGCTTGACTAGAAGATCGGAAATCTCATCGAAACTACAGGATTGATTGAATCAAATGACTACCGCAAACGATCAAGCACAAGGAAACCGACAGTTGGAAGTAAAATCAGTTTATTCATACATTATGTTCAATGAGCCTGATTATTTGTGATAGTGGCACTCATTTAGTTATAAATATTAAAAATGTAGTTAATTAAGAAGTTAAATTAACTACCCCTGGTCAGAGAAATGACAAGGAATACTCATTAATCGTAAAAATAAAGAGGATAATATTGTAATTGTATATTGAAGCTACCTATTGTTATATAGAGAGGCTATTTTATGAATAAATGTTACACTTGATTTCTGGAATTTCACTCAGTCTTATGTTTTCTCACTTCTATCTTCTTCTTTTGTGCTCTAAACTCTCGGGGCGTGCCTACTACAATATTTTAGGGTTTAACAATAATAGGTTCATAGTCAAAGAACATAAAAAATAGAAAAAAAAAAAAAAAAAACTTTTATATGCACGATAAACTCACACATATCTATTTCATTTTTCAGGATATCAATTTATTTTCTAATTTTTTTAATTTATAATATTAAACCTGCTATTAAAACCCCTATATATAAGATTGATTTCTTGTATGATTTAATTTGAAAATTAATTTTAATATGTATAATCCAGAATAAGTTGTGTTCCATGTGAATATTAAATATAATACATAGGACCTAATTAGGGCCGTGAATTCAGCTCGAAGATCGCTCGAAAATTGATTCAAATTTCGGCTTGAATAGAGATCCGATCCAATTAAATGAGCTGAAACTTTGGAACAATTTTTTGATTAGCAAATTTTGAGCCATACATGGATCAGATTGAACTGACTTGTTATCGGATCGTAGTAATTTTTTTATAAAAATTATATATATATATATATAGTTCCAAGTAAAATTGAATATCACGATTCAAGCCAATTTCGAGTCAATTTTGAGTTGGAACAAAACCAAATAACTCACTTTGAGTAAGTTAGTTTCAATTTTGAGTCGGATCAAACCAATTCCGAGCTGAAATGGATCCAAATGACTCAGTTTGAGGCAGCTTGTTTTGATTTTGAGCCGGATTGAGCTCAAATCAATTTTTGAACTGACTCGGCTCGAAATAGAATATAGCGAGGAACGAGCTAATTTCAAGCAATATATTCATGTCGATCCCAACTCGACTAGAAATTGGATCGTTAATAGCCCTAGACCTAACTTAAATCATTGTTATTTTGAAACATTTAAACATCAATGTAAAAGTTGAAATTTAGGTATTTGATATGTAAATCTATACATTCAATTTATTTATTTTATTTTTAAAAATATATAACATATGTATATTATATGTTTTAAAAAATAAACCAACTTAATAATTTTTTAAGTGTTTTAAGTTAATTTAAAAATAACAAATATCACCGAATAGCCTTCAGCTACCATCAACAATCACCGGCCACTATCACCTATTGAATCTATTCCAATATTCAATATTAACTAAGCATAAAAAATAAAAATATACCTTTAAACTATTTTAGGTGAAACTTCGCAAGAGGTCACCCATTCTAAAACTACTCCCATGCAAGCATGCTTAATTTTATAATTTCTATTGAAATTCCAATCGTTACAAAAACAAATGTTTCAATGCTTAAGAGGTCAACCTTATTCAAATTTAGAGGCCTGTCGTGTTAGTTCCCTATACCCAAATTTATTCACCAAGCAAATATGTATAGGTGGCCCTTATAGATCCAAGAGGTGGCTCCAACCATATAACACTTTGTCCCATTCAGAATTGAAGAGGTGGCTCTCATAGTGTAACATTTTGTTCTGTATAACGCTTAGTTCCCATCTTCAAGCTAGTGTAATGCTTTGATATTATTTGTAACGACCCAATCTCACACGCATAGTGATATTGACTGTTTTGCCAGATAACCTAACAATTTTTGCCCCATTGGTGTAACTTCCCAGAAGGTCACCCATCATTGTTAGTTCTCTAACCATTACACCAATCGAGTTTGAAATATAAGTGTTCAACTTCATTCCATTCAAGGGATTTCACAAGAGTTGGCTATGTGAAAAGTTCAACCATGCTTCCTTGATCCTTTTGAGGCGACCAAGAGAGCTGGCGGACTTGCATGCATTTTGACTTTTCGTCCAATACTTTCAAGAGTGCACAACATCTGCCATGTCTCTATGCTACAATGCTATGTGTATGACAACGACCCTTATATCATCCAATGCGAGTCATTAGTGATATAAGAATACTTGAATTATTAAGTATACCAGATAAAATTTTGGAGCTTGAAGTTTGACAACTTCATCGTTGATCTATTCCTGTTGTACTGATACTTTGGAAGAACTAGTCAGAGCAAGAAGCGACCTAAGAGATTGAAGAAGTACTGACAGCGAAAAACCCACACCTATTCCAAAACTAAGTTAGGAATTTTGGTACCAAATTCCATTAAAGGGGTAATATGTAAAATCCAAAAGTTCATTTTAGCCTCCCCGATCACCTCTCCATTTTCACGATTTTTTGTCTCTGTGGTGCCACCCCACCTAATTGCATAAATCACTCACACTTTTTCTTCCATTCTTCGCTCAATTTCGAACCAACTTCCAAAATTTTTAACCACGCGACTCCTTCCTTTTTCTCCCCGCTAGCACCTTCATGATCTGGATTCCTTTCCATTACCTCTTATGCAAGTTTACAAACTTTCCACCACCTCAAATCCTTATACATTTGAAAACCAAGGGTTAGTATGTCGTCTTGTCTCGCTAGCCCCCCTACAACCATCGATCTATTAGCTTTTTCTCTCCCCCTCTCCTCGTTCTCTTTGACCCGGCCGATTTCAGAAGACTGAAACCACTCTCTTCCTCGATCGACTGGGCGTTGTAAGCCCCCTCAATTCTTTATTTTTTTCCTTATATTTTAATGAAAAAATTTTTCTTTATATAATAATAATAATAATAATAAACTATGCCAATCATGTTACTCCTAATTTAATAAATAATTAAATTTAATTGCATAATTTTTTATATTCTGAATTTCATTTTGTACAAGATCTAGTGGAAAATGCCAAGTGAACCATTAAAAAATTTGAAGTTTAGCACTTGTCTCAAATAAGTAACTGTTCTTTATTAAGAAATGAGCATGCTTTTTGTTATTAGAGGTGTTATCATTGCTCCTAGTATTAGATTCATAGTTACCTTGTAGTATTGCCAATCTAAACCTTTGTTTATTATAAGTATACTTATTTCTCCACTTGTTATGAATTCATTTATTGCTCATAATAAAATAATTAATTGCATTATTTTATTATTGCACAACTCCTTGTATATTTGATTAATTATTAGCCCTTTTTTTTTTGGTATGTTGTTATTACGAATTACAACTAAATCTCTTGCACATTATAAAGTTTGAATTATTAAATATACAAAAAAAATTCCGTTGAAAATTTTGTAATTATATGTTTTTTGAGTGATGGTTTATAGGGCAGTGAAACCCTTTAGACATTGGCTGAGTTAATGGACCCACAGAGTGACGACTCTATAAGAAAATGCTTGGTTTTCTTAAGTTGGTGTTTAACTTCTCAATTTAGAATGTCCAATAAAACCAACTATACAGTAAAACCTTATTGGATTTAAGGTGACCATATTAATTGTCAATGATTTCATACTTGGCCTTCTATAATATTATATATATATATGCATATATTCATACTGCATGCCCCAGTTCATTAGAATTAAAATCAATAAATAATGATAAAATACTAATTATGTGTCTCTTGATAAACATATGATAATGATAACATGCAGTACATCACAAAAAATAGTTAAAACAAATTAATGACATTAATCTTAAGCATTTAGTTTTAATATATATATNGTTGTTGACTGCCATCCACCCCGTGTGAAGTATTGAAAAGATCGGCTAGCTGATTGCTCAAGTTGCAGGTCAGCGGTTAGTTCTCTACGACCATCTGGTGAAGCACAACTGCTATTATAGGTTCAACAATAACATCGACCGACCCCAACATGGGAGCACTTACTTTCCACACTTTGAGTGGAGAAGCATCAGAAGTCACTATTGTATTAAGTTGTTCGAGGACACCAACCGCTTCTTGCATGATCAAGCCTGCCTAACGAACCTCTTCTACGACGATCGAAACAAGATTCGTGAGAGAAGCCGAAAGCCCAAGTTTTCACTCCATCCTTGTTGCTTTTTCTGATCGATCTGCATCAGGACCAGAAAAAGATGTGACTTGATTATTTAAGTCGATCACATGATCCTTGTGTTTCTTCTTCCCTACCACCACAATTTTCTTTTTTGTCTTTTTGCTTACAAGAGTTAGAGGAGGTTGAGAGGGAGTTGAAATTCTTTTAGAGCCATCCAAAGCACCTCATCATCAAAGCAATCTGAGGCTCTCACGTCAAACCATGGAGGGGTTATGAATCCGAGATAAGAGCTACAAGGGAAGAGTATTGACCCTATTTATAAAGATTTCATGGACACAAAAAAATTAGGAAATAATGATTATGCTTTATAAGATTTGATTAATTATTTTATTATCCTTTTGCTGTCATAAAAAAACATGAAAATCGGGGAACTAACATGTATACAACAAAAATGTTAGCATGAATCCTAAAGAGATCAAACGGTATGAGGAGACTGTTATATTTTTATTTATGACTCACATTTAATTTAATAACTTATGAGATTTATTTTTGATAACTTAAATTATTAATTTTCTTAACTCATAACTTATGTCATAAATTATGACAACTTATGATATTAATTTTGATAACTTAAGTTATTTATTTTCTTAACTCATAACTTATGTCATAACTTATGATATTTATTTTTGTAACTCATATAACCCCTAAAATAAATAA
>JXCR01148048.1:208066-233432 GCA_002079205.1 Phalaenopsis hybrid cultivar
TTTGTATTGCATGGGATTCCTCTTTGTTATATCTTTATATAATCTCTACAATATATTGAGCACAACAAAAGAGAAGACTAAAATATAAAACTTCCAAAGCTATCAAAAACATACAATTATTATGTATTTACATATCTACCAACTAAACTTTGATATTTAATTATGTAATAGCTTAGTATTCCTCTAAAAAAAGTTAATATCAATGATATTTTTGATGTGACCTTAAATATTAAGTCCATGTAGTTGATGCAAAAAGGCACAAGATTTTGTTGTTTGTATGTAAATCCCAAATCATTCAAGACCCTACACATCATAGTATCAAGTTTTTCAAAGATACATTTCTGAAAACAAAGATAAAAAGGAGGAAGATTTACATAAATACCACTTAATTCCTATGCATTTACATATCTAACATAAACATGAACTTTACACTTCTATGCCACCTTAACTAGCATGAAAAGGTGTATTTCATCTTTCTTTTTTTTTTTTTCAAGTCAAAATAGTGATATTTTTTATGTGATGTGAAAGATTTGAGCGGGATAAATGTAAAAATTAAATTTTGGGGGTTAGATATGTGAATGCATAGCGAATAGAACGGTATGTATGTAAAAACCAAGTCATTGAAATAAAAAGAGATAGTGGAATATACAAACTTCAACCATCTGCAAGCATAAAAATTTCAGAGAAAAGTGAAAACACAAACGACCAATGAATGAATACCCCCTCTATCTATGTTTTGTTCCACTTCGTTTCAAAATGATTTGATCTGATGACTAAAACGATTTTCTAAGTTGCTAAATGAGCTAGAAGTGCCCATTCCCACTAAGATGGCAATAATTTCAGAAGCTGAGCATGCAATTTACAGATTATTTAAAAAAAAAAAAATTTAAATCGAAGAGAGTGAAAATGAAGTACCTTTTAGGTGTTCCTCTCACCCTTTGGCCTGATCTTCCCTGCGCAAAGACTTCTGAACCTCTCATAAGTTATAACCGTTGCTGCAAAAATGGAGAAAAACTCCTCCCAACAGTCCTCTGTTATCTGCAAGACACAGCTAATCACCCAAAATCAACACACTGCAAATTCTGAGAGCATATAATGGATTTCGGATCATGAAATCTCATCGCGCCATAACCAAAATTGCAACTTAGAAACTCGAATTCTGTTTCCTCGTCATCGCTGTCAACGTTCTTCGGGCTCACTCGGTTCTGATAACTTCTGCGTGCGAGGAGAAACACGTCGAAGTAATAGCTCACCAGGNCGCCATAACCAAAATTGCAACTTAGAAACTCAAATTCTGTTTCCTCATCATCGCTGTCAACATTCTTCGGGCTCACTCGGTTCTGATAACTTCTGCGTGCGAGGAGAAACACGTCGAAGTAATAGCTCACCAGGGCTCGGTTTTCTCTTCTCGGAAAACACAGGCGAAGCTGTTTCCAGAAAGTTTGGCTACGCGGCGGTTGATTCAGACGGAATGCAGCCTTGAATCGCTGCTCTTCTTCCTCTTTCCACGACAGTGCAACTTCTTCACCCATTAAATGAAATCTCCATGCATAAAAGGCTGCGCCCAGTTCGCATTTCAACTGAAGANTGACAGCGCAACTTCTTCACCCATTAAATGAAATCTCCATGCATAAAAGGCTGCGCCCAGTTGGCATTTCAACTGAAGACGCATCTCTGCGACATGGAATCTCACACACTCGACTGAGCCGGGATTTCTGCACTTACAGCTATCTTCTCTTCCTTTCCCGATTAGATTTNTACACACTCGACTGAGCCAGGATTTCTGCACTTACAATCTTCTCTTCCTTTCCCGATTAGATTTGGTGGGGTTGGAAGATTTTTTTTGAGACTTTCTGGAGGCCAGATGCGTCTTCCCAACCATTTCAAGTCGTCGGAATCATACGGAGTAGCAGGCTTGGTGGACCAAGATGACACTCTTGCTTGAAAGGATGAACCCACAGGTATACGTTGTGGAGCACAATCAGCCAAGTAATCTGGAAGTAAAGTATAACTCCTTCGTGTTAAAATGAATTTGTTGGCCTCATTTGCACTATTATTGAGACATTTATCCTTCTCAGCCATAAATACTGTGGAAGATTTTGAACAGGAACCAGAATAAGATGGCTTGGAATGGATGTTTTGGGTGCATCTTGACATTTGAAGATTTGGATTAGAAGCCCCATTACAGTCATCATAAATGGAAGGATTCATCTTCTGCCCTTTCTGCAAGACCACATTGAAAATTTGAAAACTCCTTTTACCTTAAAAAAAATTTGAGAAAAGTTTATGAATGCTTATAGATATCTGAAGTGGAAACTGATTTTGTTTCCAAACCATTCAAGATGTAGCAAAATTGATATTTAAATTTCACCATCATAAAGAAACTCGATCATTTGTGTTGAAGGTTTTAGAACCTAGTGTTCTATCATCGCAGATAAGATGGCAATCTGTTAGCCTCTTGAAGAGGTGAAAATCTCACTTAAATATTTAGGGAAATAAATACGTTTACGTTTAAAATTATGAAATTGAGTATTGACACATTTTTTATTTGTGAGTCATAGTGTAAACCTCATAAATTGAAAATTGTGCAAATCAAAATAATGGGATTGAAAAAATTCATCATTATATATATTGACGTAAAATCATAATATGCACTACAAAATATATAATTAAATGAGTTATATGAAGCATATTCACTTGAATAAAATAGCATATGTAATATGAGCTATAATCGAGCTTACTATAGAGCATTAACAATTTGCTTGTTAAACAATAAACAAATTTGTTGGTGAACAAAAATATAAGATTTTGAATATGTTTATGTTTGGTTCATTTAACATTCAAGACATTAAAAAATGTTCAAACTTGTTTATTAACTAATTTGATCAAATTTAAATGCGCATTAATCAAGCTAAGTTCGAGTTGTTTATCAAGTGCATTGGTTCACTTATAGCTTTAATCATTCATAAACCTATTAGGTATTTAAAATCTAACATCTAGCTTAAGATATTTGTAGAGTATTATCCTACTAATGATCTACTTCATGATCAAATTATAAGGAAGACGATTGGCATGCCAAGAAAAAAAAGGGGCTCTACTATCTACGCACAAGTATTAATAATAACAAGCCTCAATTTCATTTATATGAAAATTTGGATGCTAGACGGGCACAAATTTGGACCATCACATTCAGATGGGTTATCCATCTTTTAATGTACTAGAAGCCAAATTCCAATCTTATTTAATGAAATAAAAATTGCAAAGTTGCAACATGAGGTGTGTCAACTAGGGAAACATAATAAAGTTCCCTACCTCCTAAGCTACTCAAAAACCTTAATAAAATTTTCCCTAATCCACACCCATGTTTGAGGACAATATTCATTACTAATATCAATGGGGATAGATTGTTTGTTACTTTCACAAATGATTGCTCGTGCACGACCTCAATTTTTTTCTCTTGAAAAAGTAGATTCAATAACAGTAGAATCCTTACACTCCATAAAATTGATCCTCATTCAATTTGGCAATAAGATTAAACATATTAGACTTGATAATATGAAAGAACATATTGCTCAAGGTTTATTTTTATTTCTCTATTAAAAAAAATATTATCTATGAATCCTCTTTTGCTAACACCACACAACAAAATGGGATCGATATAAATAATTGTCATCTCCTTCAAACTACTAAGGTCATACTCCTTGAAAAGTTAAACACTAAACAAAAGGAGCTTCAAACGTCCAAATTCGTACAATACCAATTTTGATGTAATGAAGTTATGATCTCTACCCTTGAAGTTTAAACCCATATTATGTAAACTTCCTAATGCATCAGGAACAAAACCCAAACATGTACCAACAACTCAAATCCAACTTTTCTCACTTTCCAATATTTCCTCTTCCCATATAATCTTTCTCACTCAGGTAAGAAAATTCAAGGTACAAGTAACTATCTAAGAAAACAATTGAAAAACAAAAAGACCCTAATCCCATTAAGGATATTTTTATTGAAAAAAAAAAAATTTGGTGTTCAATCTTCATTATTATTCATTTTCAACACCATAACAAATTAGAACCTAATCATATTAAGGATATTTTTATTGAATAATCCCCCCCCCCAAAAAAAAAGTACCGGGGGGNCCCCCCCAAAAAAAAAGTACCGGGGGGGGGGGGTGCATTTTACATTTAAAACTTACTTGATCATCCACAATCTCACTCATCAAACCCATAGACAACGAGCATCTATCATTGCCTCTCAATTTACCTAAATAATCTCTCAAGAACAGCAAACTCCCTCTCATCAACTTATTAATCCACTCAACCCATATAAAATGAGCTTCGTCCCTCTACCATACAACAACAACAAAGCCTTAATCCCACCAGCTACATGAATCCTATTTCGTGCCTCTACCATACAACAACAACAACAACAAAGCCTTAATCCCACAACGTGGGGTCGGCTACATGAATCCTTTTTATCCATTGCGTCCTATTTAGTGTCATATTTTCATTTAGTTCTAATNGAACCCTCTGCGCATTCAATTAAGAAAAATTTTCTTAAAGCCTTTGAATTTGTTTTCTTCTCTTTATCACTATTTGTTGCTCTTCAATTTTTCATCCTTTATATCTCTTGAAAATCATTATTTTTTGGATGAAATAATATTTGATTTCTTCTCTTTATCACTATTTGTTGCTCTTCAATTTTCATCCTTTATATCTCTTGAAAATCACTATTTTTTGGATGAAATAATATTTGAGCATTATATATTAACTTTTTTGTATCAAATTCTTTAATATGTAAAGTTAGCAAGCAGGCTATTTAATTTTAATATAAATCTACTTGCAAAACTTAATATACATTATGAAACGTCTTTAAAATAAGTGAGTTTAACTATTTAAGCTTAAAATCAAAATAATTTTATTTACATGAGCAAAAATATTAATTTATTTTAAAGAGAGCAAAATTTACATTCGATTGGCAAGTTATGAGATGAATAAAAATACTTTGAAAATTCACCTCAAATCATTGTTAGGGCATTATATTGTAACATTATTTTAGCGTGTATAACTATAAAATTTTGTATATTTATTTTTCTTTGTTCAAGATATTTGGCTTAGTAAAAATTATATTGTATTTCGATTGGGTTGTGCTCGCTCGTATAAGAGAGTACTTAGATTGTAAGCAACTTCTATTGTTTGAAGAAGTGAGGATTGTTGATAAACATCGAATTTGTAGATTTCTGGCCCGAGAGTTGGCAAGTGTAGACATAGACTTGGTTGGTTGAATAACGTAAAATTATTGTGCCAACTATTTATTTTACTTGCACTTAAGGTATCCTTTTATTTATTTTGCTTGCAAGTACTTAAATTTTGTGTTAATTAATATTCTTGCAAAACAAATTTAAAATAATATTAAATATTTTAATTAATCAAAATTATTTTTAAAATCTCAATTCACCTCAAATCATTGTTAGGCCATTTACATTGTAACATTATTTCAACTTGTATAACTATAAAATTTTGTAATATTTATTTTTATTTGTTCAAGATATTTGCTTTAGTAAAAATCATATTGTATTTCAATTGGGTTGTACTCGCCCGTATAAGAGAGTACTTAGATTGTAAGCAACTTCTACTATTTGAAGAAGAGAGATTTGTTGATAAACATCGAATTAGTAGATTTCTGGCCCAAGAGTTGGCAAGCGTAGATATAAACTTGATTGGTTGAAAAATAAAAAATTATTTTGCCAGTTATTTATTTTACTTGCACTTAAGGTATCTTTTTATTTACTTTACTTGCAAGTACTTAAATTTTGTGTAATTAATATTCTCGCCAAACAAATTTTAAATAATATTAAATATATTAATTAATCAAAATTATTTTTAAAAATCTCAATTCTGCCATAATCATCCTACAGAAAGTTGTTGACATTATTCTAGGATAAGTCAAAATAACGCTAAGGGAATGCTTGTTATATAAAAAATCAGCCAAAAAGGAAATCAAACTTGTCATATGACTGTGTTGGAGACGCATAATATTATAAATTCACTTTCAAATATAATACTTACGTATGAGGGAACAAAGTTATATGAGGAAGTAAGAAATAGTAAGCGGTCTCAAAAAATAGTGGTAAAGCTAAGGCAATGTTGATAGCATTTGTGAAGGAATGAGATTAAAAAGACTGTTAGAAGAAAACAATTATCAAGTAGAAAATCTCTAAAAGTATATTATGGCAATCATGCTGATATTGCAACAAATCCTATCCACTATAATTGGACTAAGCACATTGCGATAGAGTGATATTTCAACTCAAACAAAAGCTGAAAATAGAGCAATGCAACTTAATTATGTTCAGCAAACCCTCAAACTGTGAATATCCTCACCAATGTTTTACCCATAATTAGTNCCCCGATATAAATCCAAATTGATTATGAGAAATTTTTGTGATGCGTCTTAACCTATGTTCAATTACACTCTCCCATAATTTTAAAGTATGACGAGGGAGAAAAAAACAAGTTGGCAATTAACTTAGCTCTAACATACCCAAGAGCTCAAACATTGTTCAATGACTATAAAATACAAATTGGTAAGAAATCCATAGATGATAATAATGCTCCAATGTCCCATTTCCTGAAGAGAGAGAGAGAGAGAGATGGGTTCATGTAAATAACACAGTTCATAATTTCATAACTTGTAGAAGGCTTAGACTTGAAATTCATGTTTTTGTCACTTCTCTTGAAAAATAATTATTCCAAACAATGTTAAGAAGATCTCAAACCCCTTGAGTGGAAGAAAATTGTAGTGAGAAATTTGGGCCTTGAAAAACAATGATATGTGAGAATTTTATGAAGAACTTCAACTAAGGAAAAATTGATTGGATGCAGAAAGAACTTTATAGTGAAATATAAAGTAGATGGGAATGAAGATAACTTAAAGCCTTATTTGTTGTCAAAAAAGCATAACGATACATATAGTATTAACTATAAAACAACATTATATTTCATTAAGAAACTCATCATGATTAAAATTTTGCTCTATTGTGACATATTTTAATTGAGTAATTTTTTCTTAATGGGGAACTTGAGAATTAAGTATATATGGAGATCCTACCAAGTTTAGAAAAACAAAGAACCACAAATAAGGTATGCAGACTCCAAAGTTGTTATATGGTCTCATGTCTAGTTCAGCATATTCTTTAAATATGTCGAAAAAAGTGGGCATTCTCAATGCCAAACTATTCACTCACTTTATCAAGTGCTCACCTATAGGAAAAAAAAAGAGATTTTGATTGTGTATGTAGACAATATCGTATCAACATTTAACTTGACGAGGAAGAGCTAACCACATAAAAAAGGTTTTGACAAGAGAATTTGAGATTTAAGTCTTAAAAAATCTAAAATAGTTTCTTGGCATGAAAGTGCCGCATTAAAAAAGGTATTCTTATTTACCAAACGAAGTCTATTATTGATCTACTTCAAAAAACCAAGAATGCTTGGATATAAACATGCTAAAACTCTAATGGACCTAACAGTGCCTACTGATAAAGGAAGGTATTAATGCCATGCAAGCAGGCTCATCTACCTCTCTCCCACCTATTCGGATATCGAGTTCTTCGTAATGATGTAAGCCAATACATGAATAATGTTACAAATTATCATAAGAAAATGTTGGTTTTACGAGCTTTATAATCAATTCTATAAATTTTGATGATAACAAATATATGATTGGAAGATCAAATGTTTGAATTAAGTATTTCAGGAGCATTGATTTCNATAGAAAAAAAAAGAGATTTTGATTGACAATATCATATCAACATATAACTTGACCAGGAAGAGCTAACCATATAAAAAAGGTTTTGACAAGAGAATTTGAGATTTAAGTCTTAAAAAATCTAAAATAGTTTCTTGGTATGAAAGTGCCACAATAAAAAAGGTATTCTTATTTACCAAAAGAAGTCTATCATTGATCTACTTCAAAAAACCAAGAATGCTTGGATATAAACATGCTAAAACTCTAATGAACCTAACAGTGCCTATTGATAAAGGAAGGTATTAATGCCATGCAAGCAGGCTCATCTACCTCTCTCCCACCTATTCAGATATCGAGTTCTTTGTAATGATGTAAGCCAATACATGAATAATGTTACAAATTATCATAAGAAAATGTTGGTTTTATGAGCTTTATAATCAATTCTATTAATTTTGATGATAACAAATATATGATTGGAAGATCAAATGTTTGAATTAAGTATTTCAGGAGCATTGATTTTATGGATGTGTAAATTGAATCAAGACTTGAGCCTAGGTGAATCAAAGATGAATAACTTGGAGCTCAAGATAGAAACTACAGGATTTTTCTTCCAAGGATTATTTTTTGCTCACAATCAAATATATTCACTTAATTAATCATTAATTAAGAATANGATTTTTCTTCCAAGGATTATTTTTTGCTCACAATCAAATATATTCACTTAATTAATCATTAATTAAGAATAATCAATTAAATTATTTATCAATATATTTAAATATTTAATTATAATTTCATAATCTGAGTATTTTCTTAAAAATTTCCTACATAACATCAGCTTCACCAAAATAATATAATTGGATATTAATTTTAGAATATCTATTTTATTTCATTATATTTGAAATTTTTATGAGTTATTAAATAAATGATTTAATAGCATTTGAATATTATTTAAGATATTTAAGAATTATCATAAAAGTGATAGAATTTATCTTTCTGCCCATATCTTGTGACCGTTACGAAATCCTGAACCTTTTGGATTTAGTGGCTTCTGTACATGATTGGCTTTTGATTAAAAAACTCCCCTTGGTTATAACTAGTNGTTTAAGAATTATCATAAAAGTGAAAGAATTTATTTTTCTGCCCATATCTTGTGACCGTCACGAAATCCTCAACCTTTTGGATTTAGTGGCTTCTGTACATGATTGGCTTTTGATTAAAAAACTCCCCTTGGTTATAACTAGTCTCACTTTCTTCATGTAAATGTTGCTCTTGAATTCTAAAAACTCCATGTCTCAAGCATTCTTCACATCTTTTTCTTTTTTTCAAGAAAGTTCTTAAGAAGAAAGTTTATTTTCATTCCAAGTGCACCACATTGTTGTGATTTTACATTCCTTGGTTTGGAATCCTCTGCGCATTCAATCAAGAAAAAATTTCTTAAAGCCTTTGATTTTGATTAAATATTTTAATTAATCAAAATTATTTTTAAAAATCTAAATTCTGCCATAATCATCCTACAGAAAGTTGTTGACATTATTCTAGGAAAAGTCAAAATAACGCAAAGGGAATGCTTGTTNTAATTAATATTCTCGCAAAACAAATTTTAAATAATATTAAATATTTTAATTAATCAAAATTATTTTTAAAAATCTCAATTCTGTCATAATCATCCTACAGAAAGTTGTTGACATTATTCTAGGAAAAGTCAAAATAACGCAAAGGGAATGCTTGTTATATAAAAAATCAGCCAAAAAGGAAATCAAACTTGTCATATGACTGTGTTGGAGACGCACAATATTAAAAATTCACTTTTAAATATAATACTTATGTATGAGGGAACAAAGTTATAAGAGGAAGTAAGAAATAGTACGCGGTCTCAAAAAATAGTGGTAAAGCTAAGNAACTGTGTTGGAGACGCATAATATTAAAAATTCACTTTTAAATATAATACTTACGTATGAGGGAACAAAGTTATAAGAGGAAGTAAGAAATAGTACGCGGTCTCAAAAAATAGTGGTAAAGCTAAGNCCCAATTTAATGTGAAAGGAACTTTAAAAAAAACATTTCAAAAAAATTAGAACAACAAAAAGGCTTTATCCTACAAAGTGGGGACGGTTACATGAATCTTTTTTCTCCATTGTGCCCTATTGAGTGCCATATTTTCATTCAATTCTAAAAAATTAAGATCATGTTTTATACAACATGCCCAAAACTTTTAAGATCTACATTTACATTTCTTAACATAAGTCGAATATAAAAGATCTCCTTTCATAAATGGATCATCAGATGGTCGACGTTTAATGTGACCAAACCATCTAAGGCAACTCTGTCTAACATTGTCTGCCACTGGAGCTACACTAACACTTTCACAAATATATTTGATTCTCGTTTTGTTTTTAAATGTAAAGCCTTAGTTTTATGTTTCTCTTTTATAGGCCAACATTTTGCGTCATAAAGCATTGTAGGTCTCGCCACCATCCTGTAAAATTTTCCTTTAAGTCAAAGCAATATTTTTCTATAACACATTAGGCCTAAAGCATTCCTCCACTTCAAACATGCAACTTGAATTCTACTAATAACATACTCATATATGTCAACATCACTTTGAACAATAGAACCAAGAAATCTAAAATATTCACTCCTTTCAATGATTTGATCACCCATTGTTACAACTCCGCTAATAGATCTACTACTGCTAAAATTACATTCCATGTATTTAATTTTAGATCTACTCGAACAAAGGCATTTAGACTCTAAAGTAGAACTCCGTATTTAAAGTTATTCATGAACTATTTATTTGGTCTTATCCACAAGAAGGATATCATCAGTTGAAAGCATACACCAAGGTACAACCTCTTGCAAATGTCCAATGAGAGCATCCATAACTAAAAGAAAAAAAGCTATGGGCTTAAAGTCAATCCCTGATGTACAGAAATAGAAAAATACTTGGTCAATCCCCCTCTTGTTCGAACACAAGTAATAGCTCTAGTATACATATCTTTAATGACTTGAATATAAGTCATATCGTTTTTCTTCTCGAGAACTCTCCAAAGGATATCTCTTGGAACCTTATCGTAAGCTTTTTCTAATCTCTCTTCTCAAGAACTCTCCAAAGGATATCTCTTGGAACCTTATCGTAAGCTTTTTCTAAACTTCTTTAGAACTCTCCAAAAAAACTTCTCTTGGAACTTTATTCTAAGTTTTGTCTAAATCAACAAAAATCATATGTAGATCCTCCTTAATCTCTTTGTACTTCTTCATCAAACCTCTCAATAAACGTATAGCTTCCATCGTATACTTGTCCGACATGAATCCAAACTGATTATGAGAAATCTTTGTATCAATCTTAACTTATGTTCAATTACTCTCTCCCATAATTTTAATATATGACACTAACTTAATTCCTCTATAATTTACACACTCTTGTGCATCCTCTTTATTCTTAAAAATGGGGACCAAAAAACTCTTCCTCCACTCCTCAAGCATCTTTTTAGTTTTTAAAATAANTTCAAAGAAATTAGAACAACAACAAGGCTTTATCCTACAAAGTGGGGGCGGTTACATGAATCTTTTTTCTCCATTGTGCCCTATTGAGTGCCATATTTTCATTCAATTCTAGTTTTATGTTTCTCTTTTATAGGCCAACATTTTGCGTCATAAAGCATTGTAGGTCTCGCCACCAACTTGTAAAATTTTCCTTTAAGTCTAAGCAATATTTTTCTATAACACATTAGGCCCAAAGCATTCCTCCACTTCAAACATGCAACTTGAATTCTACTAATAACATACTCATATATGTCAACATCACTTTGAACAATAGAACCAAGGAATCTAAAATATTCACTCCTTTCAATGATTTGATCACCCATTGTTACAACTCCACTAACAGATCTACTACTGCTAAAATTACATTCCATATATTTAATTTTAGATCTACTCGAACAAAGGCATTTAGACTCTAAAGTAGAACTCCGTAATTAAAGTTATTCATGAACTATTTCTTTGGTCTTATCCACAAGAAGGATATCATCAGTTGAAAGCATACACCAAGGTACAACCTCTTGCAAATGTCCAATGAGAGCATCCATAACTAAAAGAAAAAAAGTTATGGGCTCAAAGTCAATCCCTGATGTACAGAAATAGAAAAATGCTTGGTCAATCCCCCTCCTGTTCGAACACAAGTAATAGCTCTAGTATACATATCTTTAATGACTTGAATATAAATCATATCAACAGCTTTCTTTTTTAGAACTCTCCAAAAAAACTTCTCTTGGAACTTTATTCTAAGTTTTGTCTAAATCAACAAAAATCATATGTAGATCCTCCTTAATCTCTTTGTACTTCTTCATCAAACCTCTCAATAAACGTATAGCTTCCATCGTATACTTGTCCGACATGAATCCAAACTGATTATGAGAAATCTTTGTATCAATCTTAACTTATGTTCAATTACTCTCTCCCATAATTTTAATATATGACACTAAATTAATTCCTCTATAATTTACACATTCTTGTGCATCCTCTTTATTCTTAAAAATGGGGACCAAAATACTCTTCCTCCACTCCTCAAGCATCTTTTTANTCATTTTAATTAAAAACTCACCTTCCATGGCCATGAGAGGTGTGCTGAAATTTTCTTAGAGAGGCCTCTCCAAACTTCACACAGAGCTTCCTAGATCCCCTCAGTACATTCCAACAATTTTCCCTCACCCATTCCCATTGTCGGAGCTCAATTTTGAGCTCGAAACCCCGCCAAAAACCAGGACAGAACCCAATACACCTCCACAGTCCACCAAACTTAAATTAACTTCACCCACACCTTCACAAGAGTGAAAGAAACTAAATCCCCATCAAATCCACCTTCCACAGAGCCTCTACCATAGCCCTAGACCAACACCTGAAATCGAGCTTGATAGAATTCATACCTAGGCTTTACACCAAGACCAAGGACTCAATCCCTAGCCTTCTTTTACCCCGACGAACGTCTCGACCATCTCTGATCGAAGCCTCCCTTCTTAGAGCAAAGGTATAAAACTCCTCCTCCTCCCGACCTTATTTTGATTCTTCATTTACTTAAGCTTGATTTCATGGTACCTTAGTTGTATGGATGTGTTTGTCTCACTTAGAGGAGTCCATAGAATCAAACCCAAAGTGATTTGATTGAATCCATGCCGAGATCTTAAGGTTTTAGTGTGGACGGGCACGGGATCATCCTATCGGAGAAGATGACGGAGAGCCATCCAATCGAGTGTGTATCAAATGCAGGGGAGATTAAGTCGAACAACACTTCGGGACATAAACAGCGGGTCGAGTCAGCAAGCTACTTGGACGGCGGCGTCCAACCAGAGCGCGCCACGCATGCCTTCGGAGCTGCCTAGCATCTAGTCAGCACACGCTGTTTAAATAGATAAATAGGGTTTTTTCCTATTTATTTAAATACCCTTAACTTAGAAAAAATAACTTTGTGTAGAAAAATCACAAAAATAAAATAAAAATACCCTCTTGCTCAGTGAATAGTTTTGTGTAGAAAAATCACAAAAATAAAATAAAAATACCCTCTTGCTCAGTGAATAGATGAGAATTTGTGTAGAAAAATCACAAAAATAAAATAAAAATACCCTCTTGCTCAGTGAATAGAGGAAAACTTGTGTAGAAAAATCACAAAAATAAAATAAAATTACCATCTTGCTCAGTGAATAGAGGAGAATAATGTGGAATAATTTTCAAGTCCATTTGATGCATAAAATATTTTTAATTAATTAAACACTATTTGGAATCATTTGATTCTCCATGCATATTGACACATCACCTTGGCTTGAAATTTTGACATGTTGTAGCCTCTGTCAGGGGAAGTATTTTATGATTTTTTCAAACAGACAAGGTCCCTATACAGAGACCCATATTTTTCAAGTTATTTCACATCATTTCCTTAAAATAATCATGGAAATTAGCATATTGGTTATTAAATCCTAAGAAAATTTTGGAAGGTCTACCATGACCAGAGAAATCTTTGAAAATAATTTCATGGGACAAGTCACTTGAAACATCCTTAAATTTTCCAAATATTAAATCACTAAGATAATTAATTTTGGAAAGTACAAACATTTAAATGACTTGATTTTTTATCTCCACTGTGATTTATGATCCAGAGAACTCATCATAAAAGTTNTTTTTTTTAAAAGGCTTAAAATGAGTTTTCACTAAAATAATTTCAATAATTCAAGGAAAAGTCAAAAAAATATAAAACTTGCTCCTCTGAGTTCTTTGACCTTAGAGAGATTTTCCAAAAATACAAAACTTAATTTTCACCCCTTAAAATGTTTTATTTTTATTAAATAACCCAAAACTTAAACTCTACTTAACTTAAAATGTACTTTCATACTGTACTTTTATACCTATAAATTTGCATGCTAAACAACGATGTCACTCTGCATGAAAACTGAAACTATCAGGATAGCCACATAATCATAACCATAACCATAACCAAAATCAAACTAAAATCAACCAAGATAAAATTCACCGCCACAACATTCAAAATATAAAACAACTGAAAATTTAATCACAAACATCACATAAAACTACAGCTTCAACTAAATTAAGACGACTCTATTGGATGATTGGGAATCCCTCGGAGGAGGTAACTTACGGTTGCTAACGAGGCTTCCCACGGTTTAAATGAAATTATGGAACTCATTAAGTTTAGTTTAATAAGTTCATTTTGACTAAATGAATCCAATAAAAAATAGTGATGTCGGAACGAGGGAACCGTAGGATCCTAACCGGTGTCGCTCCAATCAACTTTAATATGCCCTCTATAAAATTTAAGGAACTTCAACCATAGGGCCACCTGATTTGATGTTATAACTTGACACACTAGATAACTCAAACTTGTCGCGACAAGGAGCTTGGAGCTAGCATGGTGGGCAGCACGGCTACTTGAAACAGCAACACCTGTCTTCCCCAGCTAAACCAATCTTCCTTCCTTAGACTTAAACAACAATGCCATAGGACTAAATACATAGGACTTCGAGGTTGCTTGCTTATGCAACGTAAATCCTCACCTTATCTTTAGGCTTTTGTGTAGCCCTGCTATACAATATAAGCCCTAACTCATCTTAGGATTCCGAGGTTATCATTTGTCACGACCTAAATCCTCACATCTTTCAGGCTATTTGGGACTTTGAGGTTGCTTGCTTATGCAACGTAAATCCTCACCTTATCTTTAGGCCTTTGTATCCTGCTATATAATATAAGCCCTAACTCGTCTTAGGATTCTGAAGTTGTCGTTTGTCACGACCTAGTGTTATACAATATAAGCCCTAACTCGTCTTAGGATTCCGAGGTTGTCGTTTGTAACGACCTAACCTCGAGGTTGCTTTCTTATGCAACGTAAATCCTCACCTTATCTTTAGGCCTTTGCATAGCCCTTTTTTCTTGCTTATGCAACGTAAATCCTCACCTTATCTTTAGGCCTTTGCATAGCCCTGCTATTCTCATGCAACGTAAATCCTCACCTTATCTTTAGGCCTTTGCATAGCCCTGCTATACAATATATCCTAACTTGTCTTAGGATTCCGAGGTTGTCATTTGTGACGACCTAAACCCTCACATCTTCCAGGCTATTTGTGTGATCATTTCACACGAATGTAAGCCCTAATTAATAAAATTGGCAGGATGAAACACCTAAATATTTCTCCTCAAAACTGAAGCCAAACATTAGGATAGCTTGGGAAGTCACCGAGGTTCTCCTCTGGATCCATGACATCCCCTAGTTCTTCTTCCTTTGGATTCTACAATAAAATGTTCCAAATTTGAACCAATCCCCTTTCACACCTCAACATCCGATTTCATTGAAGAGTCCCACCCTTTGAAATTCCTTGTAGATAAATTTTCTTGATTTTTATCGAGAGACTTCTTAAGTGACTTTGGTCATTTAAGATGTAATTAACTACAGGGGCTTGCCCTTATAGGAAGCATGTCTAAACCCAGCTTAATATAAACCCTATTTAATCTTTTATATTAAATAGGGGAACTTGTCGGCAAATACAAAGGTTTCGCAGACCAAACGGATGTCATACTTTCCTTAGTTTATTTGATATGAAAAATAAAGGTTTCGCAAGCCCCATCCTCAATTCTTGTGTTTATCCTTCGGGATAAATACAGGATTTGAGGTATAGTGCTCTTTCATTTTAAACTATGAAAAATATGGGTCACGTTTGATTTCATACTTCAATGTCCTTCCGAAGCGGGCGACGAAATTTCGATTCCAGCGACCGACAGCTTCTTGCGGGCAACCCGCCATTAGAAGAGTTCCTGAAGGTCTGTTACTAAGTGCAGTAGCAATTTATCCTAATTTCAATATTTCTAATAGAAGCCCCATAATTTTGTTATTTATTTCACATGTTTAGCATTACTTCTTCCATTGTCAACTTCTTTTCCTTAACTTACGGGTTTGGGTCAAAGTTAAATTCATAAGGATAATAAGGCCGATAGTTGGGGTTTCCTTGGTTGTTTGAATTTCCTGAAGGATTCACCGATATGTTATAATTATTCCAACTAAAATTTCGGTGATTTTTCCATCTTGGGTTTTAATAATTAGAATAAAGATTATTTTTTCGATTCTTTATAGCATTTAAAGTTTCATAAGATGATTGAGTATCAATTACCAGTCCCAGTGAATTTTCCTCTAATATTTGAGGTATTTGAGAATAGTTCACTCCAATTCGATCAATCTTTTTTGATATAGTAGCAATTTGAGATGCTAAAATAGACATTGCATCAGAATTATGAATATAAGCTACTCTCTTAGGATTTACCCATTGAGAGGGCCATTAAAAATTGTTAGTAGTCATTTATTTTATTAAAGAGTATGCTTCATCAAAAGATTTTGACCTTAGTGATCCACCTGTTGCAACACATATAATAGATCTCTGTCTACAAATCCATTGTTAAAAGTTTAAATTATTAACTAATCTCGTAAAACATGGTGGGGACATTTCTTAAGGAGATCTTTAAATCTTTCCCACACTTCATATATCGATTCCCGTTCAAATTGACAAAAAGATGTAATATCATTTCTAAGCTTAGCAGTTTTATGATAGTTCTCTCCAAAATCTGATAGATCCAGGTGCTATTGAATTTAACCAAGCTTTAGCTTTATCCTTTAATGAAAAAAAAAGGTCTAAGTCTAACAACATCATTAGAAACTCCATCATATAGAAAAGTAGCACATATTTTAAAAAAACTAGGGAGATGTAAGTTAGGATCTTCAGTAAAGGTTTCTCCAAACTGATTATTTTGTACCATTTGGATAATAGTAGGTTTAAGCTCAAATGAATTAATAGCAAGATCAGGATTTTGAATAGTCAAGTGAAGTTCATCTGTTGTAGGATTAGCATAATCTTTTAAAGGTCTTTGTCGATTTTCATTTATTTGATTATTTAAGTTATTCGTCATTTTGTTCAAATTTTTAATTTTTTTTATTGTTTTTGAATTTTTCTAATAGTACGTTCTAATTCTAAATTATAAGGTATTAAACTTTCAGATTCAATATTTCGTATAAACAAATATAATAAACAAAGAAAATTTTCTTATAAATATTCTTAAGTATATATTTATTATTTTTGGATTTTTAGTTTTATTATTATTTTTTTTAAATTTTATAGTTATTGCTAAATTTCCTAATTTACCAAATCTATTTAATTTACCGTTACCTTCCTCGACAACGGTGCCAAAAACTTGATTCCGATGATATAGCTGTGCAAAATATATAAAGTTGACTCAGCTTTACAAAGGTGCCATAATGTGTTATTTTATTAATAAGAAGTTTAAGCAATTTATGTAGAGAATCTACGCAAGTATATGTATTGTTATCAAGTAATATAGGAGTTTCTGTTTAAGCCCCAAATATCGATCCCACAAGGAAGGTTTAAATTTGAGATGATAAATTAACTATAAAATTCACAGTAATAAAATAAAATTACTATCACTAATTTCCAATATTTGATGTAATATAAAAACTAAATTATTAACTACTAGTAAAACTGAAATGCAAATTTTAAACAGTGACTACAAAACTATGTTTATGTGATGAAGTTATCTAATATGAAAAAACATCTTTCCCACTACAATGAGTTTTTGGTAAAATGAGATGAGATAAACGGCTTAAACATGTATTATGCCAAATAGGAGCAATTTTAATTCTCTACACTGATTCAGTGTTATAAAGAATCATTGGCTAATCTCAGGTTTAGCCCCTGAATCTGTGGTTAGGTTGGGAGGATACTGACTCTCACTGCAGAGCTCTCACTTCCCTTCCCCTGAAGGCTAACACTCGCTTTAATTCTTAAACGCTAAGACCAAATTGGGTATTTTAGTTTGTCACCATAAAATCTCCAATTTTATACCCAACAATGTATATTTCCTTATTTATTTGCACTTAATTCCACGAATGAAAAACTCCTCCATAAAGTTAAATGTGATTCTCACTTTGTTGTAGAACTCATACTACATTTCCCGGATCGTATGTTTCACAACATATTTTAGTATTTTAATTGGCCATATCAAAAAGTAAATTAAGAACGGTGTTGAAAAACCATCACAATTTATTTTATGCTTTAAAATTGGTACATCCAAATTATCTATTTATTTCACCATATCTTAGAGTAGGGAGAAAAATAAAAGAGACTACTCAGACTTCATGAGAAATATACAAAAAAACACAAATTTCATATATAAAAGAAAGTTCATACAATAATAATAAACAAACAACTCTTACTGAAGCTCTTTCTCAAAGCAAATCCCTTGTAACCTCTCTTGGACTCTTTCTATCTTTACAATACTCTTGATTCTCTCTTATAAGATGTAGGAAGAAGAAATCTCTCACTTCTCTCCCTCTCTAACAACTCTTAGAAAAGAATTACACTTTAAACTCACTACAAAAACTCAAAACTCTAAAGAAATAAATGAATAATGGACATTAAGTGGTTAGGGGGAAGTGGATGAGAGATTTTTCTTATAATTGTTTTCCCTTAAATAGAGCCTAATGTTAGTTTTCCAATAGGTGCATCCAAAACTCTTCAAAAAGCATCTAAATTTGTCGAATCTTCTAGAAATCGGTCTTGCACCGATAATGGAGTCGTCGGCGCCATTGGCCTATGAATTAATTTCCTGTTCTCTGTTAAATGGCGTCGTCGGTGCTGCTTCTGGCACCGTCAACGCTGAGGATATTCTGGCCTCTGTTTTGAAGGTCTGCGCCGTCGGCGTCCATCCTGGCACCGTCGGCGTCCATCCTGGCGCCGTCGATGTTGAGTATTTCTTCAAAAATGTCATTTTGACTCCAAATTGCATTATTTTTGTTTCATTTTTACTTAATGTCCTAAAAATCAACAACATGCAATAAAACATGAAAAATTCCTTCTTTTAAAAAAATATCACAAAAAATGAGTATAAAATATATGTCTAAATATGCATATATTTTTGGTGCATCGATGCTTCTTCTATCCATGGTGGATCTAGAGCACAAATCACCATGTTCGATGACCTAATATATGATTTTGTTTGAGAATGATTTTGGGATGCTTCCCCCATGCCTTGCATCTCCATTCTCATTACTTCTCTCGACTCTTTGATTTGTTGAGTCACATTGTCGTTGGTGCAATCCATTATGCTCAAAGGGAAATCTTTCAAAAAATGAGATCTTTTTTGCAAAGCTTGTGAATGAAATCCACACTCAGCGCTCCTTCCAGGATCTTCAATTCTAATAGAATTTAAGGACATGTATTATTCATGAGTCCTAAAGGGAACCACTATCAAATGTATTGATTTTTTACCTTCAATCAATTGGAAAAAGATGGATTCTTAGAGACTTTTGAAATTCATAGAGTTTGAGTAAGAGAGAGAGAGAGCTTGAAAAAAGAGAATTAGAGTCTTTTCAAAAAGAGAGTTGATGAGGGAGAAAGGAGCCCCCTTCCATTTCCTATTGTTGGCCCTTTTATACTTAAGTAAAAATTTATAAAATTTTTAAAGTAGGAAATCAATGACTAACTTCTCTCTGATCATCTCATAATTATAAAAAAGTGTCAGCTAATATCAGATATTGCTGGTACATCAGCTTTCTTCGATGCTTGAATGATAGGGTTGAATCCCTAGTGTTGTGTGATGCCTTTAAATGAAAAAGCGAAGGATGTCCTAGTCAGTCTTGATAGCTTTCTTGAATTGATACCTTCACATGGATAGGTTAAAGTCATCCACTTAAAGAAGATTGGAAATAAAATGGACCAGATTCTTTGGTAGACAGTTTTGGTTCAACCACTTTGGCAGGCATGCTTGATTCAGCTACTTCAGTAGGTGGGCTAGATCCAGTCACTTCAGTCAGTGGGCTCGATTCAACGAGCTCGGCTGGTGGGGTCAATTTAGCCCAAGAAACATCAATTAAAATTTTGGTATAATCATATATTTTGCAAACAATTTGAATCTCCCAAATAAGTTTCCACAATTTATTCACATCTCTCCCATTCAAAGTTTTATTCGAGTAAATCCATATAAAGCACTTACTAAGACTCAATCAGATTATGCAAAATTAATTTATAACTTCATAACCTCATAATATTGTATTAAATGTATACTTAAATATAGTCGTAGTTAGGTCTATCAAAATGGCTCGTTGTTCGCGAACAACTCGTGCTCGGCTTGTTACGATACTCGTGTTCGACTCATTTGCTAAGTTAACGAGTCGAACTTGAACAAAGATTTAGTCGTTCATGTTCGGCTCGTTTTGACTCAAAATACTATATATATATATATATATATATATATATATATATATATATATATATATATATATATATATATATATATATATATATATATATATATATATATATATATATATATATATGTGTGTGTGTGTGTGTGTGTGTGTGTGTGTGTGTNGTGTCTATATATATGATGAGTAGTGTTTTTAAAAAAATTATTGAACACAAGGCTACAAATTTTAATAATCAATTAAAACAATTAATTAAGAAAATAGAATATAAATTATTAAATTAGATTCAAATGATTTTTTAATATAAACAATAATTTTTAATTCTTGCCCCAACCCCTAACATCTTATGGCTAGTGATGCGAATTTTTATATGCTTAATTTTATATATTCTATATATTCACAATGATATAAACGCAAGTATACCTATCGCTCAAGTAATACAGGGCTCTAATGGAGTCCCGTTTATTGATCCCACATGGAAGCAAGGTAAGAGGTCATTTGCCAAAGTTCTAGTCTACTGCTATCAGACCTTAGATTGGAATGTCGATTAAAATGGTGTTTTATCTAGCAACTACTCCTAAATGCAAATCTTTAATGTACTAATAATACTATTTCTTAATGAAAATGTTAATTCTAAAGATAACCCTCTCTGGATGAATTGGTTTGAAAAATTTTAAGATGTTAAAAACTACTCTTTTTATGTAGTGAATTAGATAATGTAAAGGAATGAGATATATTAAATATTGTATGTGCCAAAAAAATAATTTTAATTATCTACCCTGATTCAGTGTTATAAAAAATCATTCGCAAATCTCAGGTTTAGTCCCTAAATTCGTGGCAAGGCTAGGAGGATACTGGCTCCCACTACAGAGCTCCTACTTCCCTTCCCCTGAAGGCTAACTCTCACTTTAATTCTTAAACACTAAGACTGAATTTGGAGTTTTAGTCTGCACTCTAAAATCTCCAATTCTACACCCAATAATATATATTTCTCTATTTATTTTCACTTAATTCCATGAATGAAATAGTCCTTCATGGAATCAAATGTGGTTCCACTTTGTTGAGAATTACATTGCCCTCTCGGGTCTTATTGCAATTACAACGAATTTTAACACTACAACAGACCTTTATTGTAATGTAAGTGAAGTACAAGTAAAAATCATCACATTTATAATTAAAGTTTCTTCTAGCTTGCATCCCAAAATCCTAAACATGAATCCTACTCATTGCTAAAGAAAGGTAAAAGGAAAACAATTACATAATTCTCTCATGCCACTATTTCCTAATAAGAAGAAATAGTAAGAGAAACACATCACAAAGCATGAAGAAAACACAACGAAAAATTATATTAAATCAAAGAAAAACCACTAGATAAGTGTTTGCAAAATCATAAGATAATGAAGATCACAATACTTATCTTTTTTTCTCTTGAAAGAAAGATTAAAATCTCTCCCACAAAGCCTCTCGTTGATCCATGCAATGCTAGAACATTTTCTTATATTTTCTATCAAAATCCCCTCTCCAATCTCTCCAAAAAAGTAGAAACCTACTTTTCTACTTATATTCTAAGATCTTTAAACATTTTCTCACTCACACACACCACTTTTACTGACATAAAAGCATTCTATTATAGTGTAGGGACGAATTTCCCAAGAGATGCCTCAAGCAACCCTCCAAAAAGCGTCCAAATACATTGAATCTTCTAGAAATTTGCCCAGCATCGTTTGCAAACCATCCCGGGCACTGTCAGCGCCGTTTTGGGCGTCGTCAGCGCCATTTTGATGTCGTTTTCTACTCTCTGACATTGGCGACACCGATTCTGGCGCTGTCGAGCCCACCCTGTGCTGCTCCACCATTTTGCTTTGTTTAGCTCTGTTTTAGCTCTGTTTCGCCCCGTTTCAGTTACGTTTATAAAAATAACATTTCTTTAAAGTATAATTTCATCCAAAAATGTGTGAGAAGTGTAAAAGAGATTAAGCATAGAAAGACATAACGAAATGTGTCGGGACTAAATTTTCTTTATTGCTCGTTTCTGCTCCAAATTGCACCGATTTTGTTTCTTTTTCTCCAAAACTTCATTTCTTGTCTCTAAAACCAATAATATGCAAAATATCTTTCTTTAAAGTGTAATATCTTTAAAATTGAGCATAAAATATATATGAAAAAGTAGTCTTTTTTAGGTGTATTAGCTACATGATTAGGGTTGTCAAAACGACTATTTGTTAATGAATAGCTCGTGTTCGACTCGCTAAGAAAACGAGCAAACTCGAACACACTTTTTGAGCTCGAAATATAAATGTGACGAACACGAGCTGAGTATGGGCTAGCTCGTGTTCGACTCATTTACACTGCTAGTCATAGACGATATATAATCATTTTAATCTCGACCTTTTATTAAGATGTTTTTTATAAAAATTTTTTAAAACAAAAATATAGGCAACAAACATAAAAATAATGTTTATCTTTCTCCTTTTTATTTTTTATTTTTCTTCTTTTTATTTCTCAAGAGAATACTTTTATTTTTAAAACATTAAAAAACATATTTTTACGTGTTTTTAAAACATCAAAAAAAAAATTCGCAACAATTCTTTGCTGGGTGGAACAAGGAGACTTTATACATGACTTAAGCGGAAGAACATAATATTTAAGCACACGTAGACTCAATCATTTTATAAAAAAATATAATTTTTTTATAAAAAACAAAAAAAATTCCAACCAAATATATATTATATATTTTCTTTTTAAAAATATATAAATCGTAACAGTAGAAGAGACAATCCCTAAAAACTGAAAATATAAAACAAAATAAAAATAAGACAGATTAAGACCCAAAAAAAAATAAAATAAATAAAAAGTGATCTAATATAAGTCGAGGTTATAAGTTGTATAAAATTATCTTAAACTGAGATGCTTTTGGGTGAGCTTAGAGGCTTAAGCTTGATTTAAGGCGCAACCGAATAGCTCAAAAGAAATTGCCAAATAATAGTTTTTTTATTAAAAAAACATAACCGAATGGCATAGAATGTTATATGAACATTTGAACTGAAGTTTTTGTTTTGTTCTCTTGGTTTTTTTTAGTTAATTTTCTAAAAAATGATATACACCAAAAGATAAGTTTTAAATTTAAAATTTTAACCTTAATTATTAAAAATTTACCTTCTAATTTTATTTTTACTTATAATAAAGGTTCAAAACTTGACAAATGGCACATGTAAACTCTCTTAAACTAATTATCTGAATATCCCCATTGGCGCTCTGTACTGCTGCGAAATTTCAGGGGCGTCTTGTTGGGCATGCTTGCATCATTTTCTCCAAAGCTTTTTGGGCCTCAAATTCCTTGAGATTTTACAAAAAACCTAATATCTGATACGGCAAATGCCTGACTTTTATTTCATCTTATTTTATCTAAATTAAGTATTGGATGTTCTTATTTTACTTTCCTGTATTTTACCTAAATTTTATGCAAATATATTATATTTTATGATGCTAACCATGCAGCGGTAGTGGAGAACTAGGTACACTTTTACATTTCATGTACTGCAATTTTCCTATTTACCTTACAACATTTTTTATCTTTATTTATTTATTTTATATGCAAAACTAAACCAAAACTGAAAACAATAAAAACATATTTTCAAAAATTAAACCTACACTTTCAAAACAGTGAACAAACATAACACACTCCTTTTGGGTTTACGAGAATTTCTCGGATGAGGTAACCTAAGGTTGTTAACAAGAGTTTTCCAGTTTAACAGAGTTTGATAACTTGTTTAAATTAACTAAACTCAAGAGAAAAAGTGATACCGTGATAATTCAACCATGGAATTCTAACCGGTGTTACTTAACATAAATTAAATTCCCCCTCCCAAAAAAAAAAAAACAACCACCACAAAAACGACCCTAACATATAAACTGCAAAACTTTAAAACCCTACACCTGGAGTCATCATTTTGATGAGGAGCTTGCAGCAAACCTGATGGGTGGCAAGATGAGGACATACAGAAGAACATCTTCAAGAGAGAAAACAAGATCGTCATCGACAATTTTTTTCTTAGATCTAAATAACAAGCCATAGGATTTCAGGGTAGCTCGGCTAGTACGACATAAATCCTCAACTTATCTTTAGGTCTTTGCATAGTCATATTGTGCAATTTAAGGCCTGACTCGCTTTAAGTTTCGAGGTCACCATTTGTTATGACATAAGCCCTCCTATCTTCCAGGCTATTTGCATGATCGGTATAACACAAGTGTAAGCCCTAATTAATAAAATTGGCATAATGAAACATCTAACAATTTTTTCTTGTAATTAAAGTCAAACAATATGATAGCTTGGGATGTCACTGAGATTCTCCTCAAGATTCATGACATCCTCTAGTCTTCTTCATTTGGATTCCAAAATTAATTGTTCCTATTTGATCTTTCCCATTTGAAATTTTCTACGCCCAACCTTGAACATTGTAAACTTTGAGATTCTTGAAGACTACTACCTCTGATCTAAATTAAGAGTTTTCTGAAGTGACTTTGGTCATTTAGGATGTAATTAATTGTAAGAGATTGTCTTTATAGGCAGCTTTAAGAACCGATGTAACATAAACCCTATTTTATCTTTTAATATTAGAAAGGAGAACTTATCAGTCAACATAAAACGTTTTACGGACCATAAAAGATGTCATAAATTCTTTTGTTTAATTTAATCGAGTCTTACTATTCCGTAAAGTGTCTATTCTTTGGATAGATGCATGAATTGTAGTGCTCTACTCGTTTATATAAACTATTTTCTGTATAAAATTAGTTAGCTCTCGTATTTTCAAAATTTAAAATGCTAATTTTCATATATATATATATATATATATA
>JXCR01148048.1:233515-243858 GCA_002079205.1 Phalaenopsis hybrid cultivar
ATATATATATTGCCAAAAATTACCTCATGGGCCGTAAATATTAAATCAAAATAATATTACAACTACATGATCTAGTTTCCTCACTGTCTAGTTTATGCTATTGTGGTGTTTTACATTTTCTTAAGAGGTTATTGTTGTAAACTTCAATATTTCCTCCTTTTAAATTAACAAAAAATTATGCTCATCAAGCTTTGATACAATGTTATGACATTCTTTCAGTCGGAGGACATAGCAGTGTTGAAGAAAACACATTTATTCGTGTTGAAGGTAGTCTTTGCTAGATTGCCTTAGTGCATCATGATTTGATGATAACCTGAGATGGATCCTTAGAAGCTCATGACAAGATACACAATAGTCAAGCCAACTGGTTCATCGATTCATAGTATGGGATAACTTTCCTTAGGTGGCCGAATCAACTTGGTGAAGTCCACACATAATCTTCATTTTTTTATTTTTATTCTTCACCATTATTACGTTTGTGAGGCATTCAGGGTATTACACTTCTATCATGAATCTGACATATATCAATTTTACAACCTCTTCATGAATGGGTTCAGTTAAGTTATTGGTTGTTTTCTGCATCTCTTTCTTACGTGGTATAGGTCATGGCTTTTCATTTATAGGGTGACTAGTGACATCAATATCAACTCCAAAAATCTTTCTTGGGCTCCATGTGAAGATATTATGATAACTTTTTGTGACATAAATGAAATGACACTTATTTGCCCTATTGAAGTCCACTAACTAAGAAGATCCTTCCTGCTTCATTCGTAGATAAAGACACGACTTCATAGAACTCAATGGCTTCTATACCGCTACTCTTACTCTACTCAAGTGAGAGGAGATCTTATTTTATGCTCTCCACGACCCATAGGAAGTAGACTAGTGACCGAGTCAAATCTCCTAGAATTGTGATAATTTCTTTATCGATGGGAAATTTTTTGGCGACATGAAAAGTGGATGTGAATACTTTGAAAGTATTTAACTCTAGCTTACCAAAGATGGCTTTATATGTTTTTTATTATTTTATAGTTATTAAATTGGTTGCCGCGATAAATTGACTGTCTACCTATCCTCAACTGACCTGAAGGGTAACGAGTCTACATGCTTCCTTTTTTCCATCATAGTATCCACACAATGGCCTGAAAGTTGGAGCTAATCAATTTTCAGTGATTTCTTTCTTATTGAGTGTTAACTTAAACAAGATATTGATGGAGCTATCAGTGTTACTTTTAACTTGATAATCCTCACTAATTGTGGTGATTATGATCACCTCATTAAAGTGTTCTCCGAAGTAAACAAGTTGGTATCTAAAAAGTTAATTGAGGGGTGCATTAACCTCATGCTTGACTTTCATGCAGCTTCAAGCTTGTCCCCTCCAATAAATAGTAGGCATGATTATGGTGATATCGATTATCTTTGTTGGGAACCAACTCATCGCAGCTGCCATCATCAAATATCTTTTCTATTGCTTTAGTGGAGGCTTCAAGAGCATTAAATTCCTTCAATTTCTTATCTTGATCAACTCCTCTATTAGGTTGTAGAGAGTTTGACATTCCTCACTACCGTAATCATGTTCCTAGTGGTACACATAATATTGATTGGGATCATGCACATGTGATCCTACCTTAAGAAGGAACAGTCTCTCGAAGTACTCTTTATTTTTGTTGGTTTCTATGATCTCAACCATAAAAGTTTAAGTGGTGTGTCTCAACACTAAAAGGGGGAAAACAGGGTAATTCCTGAGTTTTTTCTCTAGTCACTTCACAACCGGCTTCTTCTCTATGTTCTTTAGTCTCGACAAGCAAGCCCATCATAAGTGCTTTTGGTTTTTTTTTCTCTTGAAACAACACTTATAACATCTATGATCCTCTGTGATCAGGTTTCCCTTTATAAGATTTCGGTGACGAGGTCTTAAATTTTCTCTGAGCTCGAGTTTTTTTCTTAAGAAGGTGATCTCTGCCTGTCTCTGCCTTCTTCATTTTTTTCTGCCTTCTTCATTTTTTTCTGCCTTCTTCATCATGGTAGTCAGGGTAAAATCTTTTCCTTCTTCCTCTTCTTCTCTCTTCATTAATAAAGTCAATGACAGGAAAAATTATTTCATACAGACGATGTATGCAGAAATGGATACGCCGTCCGATCTCTACCATTTATCAGAGCAAAAATGTATTTCAGTGGGTCCTTTAAAAAAAATTAAAAATGAGGCCCACTAAAATACTTTTTTCTCTGATCAACGGTGGAGATCGAATGTCGTATGCATTTCTGCATATGCTGTCCGTATGGAATAATTTTTCGTTCAACCCATCTTTGTTAGAGTGCTTGAAATCGTCAAAGCCCAATCATACTCACTTGAGAATCAGGTCTATGGTGCTTGGTAAGTCTAGCGCATGTGGCATCTTTGCACCTACGATGCTAGTGCTTCTTTTATTCGTCGTAGATCTAGAGCACAAGTCACTGTTCTCGATGACCTAATATTTTATTTGATTTGAGAATGAGTTTGAGATGCTCCCCCGATGTCTTGCATCTCCTTTCTTATTGCTTCTCTCAACTCTTTGATTTGTTGAGTCACATTTTCCCCATTGCAATCCATTATCCTCAAAGGGAATTCTTTCAAAAAATGGGATCTTCTTTTTAAAGCTTTCATATGAAATCCACATTCACCACTCCTTCCAGGATGTTAAATTCTAATAGAATTTAAGGACTTATATTATCGGTGAGTCCTAAAGGGAACCACTATCAAATATATTGTTTTTTGACCTTCAATCAACTGGAAGATGATGGCTTCTAAGAGACTTCTGAAATTCATTGATTTTGAGGGAGAGAGGGATAGAGAGAGTGAGTGAGAGAGAGAGAGAGAGAGAGCTTGAAAAAAGAGAATTAGAATTTTTTCGAAAAGAGTTGAGGAGGGAGAAAGGAGCCCCCTTCCATTTCCTGTTGTTGACCCTTTTATACATAAGTAATAATTTTTAAAGTAGGACATCAATGACTAATTTCTCTCCAATTAGTCTCATAATTATAAACAAGTGTCAGCTAATATCAGATATTGTCAGTACAATGACTTTTTTTTTATGCTTGGATGATAGGGTCGAATCCCCAGTGTTGTGTGACGCCTTCAAATGAAAAACCGAAGGATGTCCTAGTTAGTCTTGATAGCTTTCTTGAATTGATTCATTCATGGATAGGCCAAAGTCATCCTCTTAAAGAAAGTTGGCAATTAAATGAACCAGATTCTTTGGTAGATAGTTTTGATTCAACCACTTTGACAGGTAAGCTTGATTCAACTACTCAATAGGTGGGCTTGATCCAGTCGCTTCAGTTGGTAGGCTCGATTCAGCTATCTTGGCATGTGGGCTCAATTCAATCGGAGAAACATCAATTAAAATTTTTGTATAATAATAAATTTTTCACACAATTAAAATCTCCTGAATGAGTTTCCACAATTTATTCATATTTTTTCATGGAATTCCATTCAAAGGAGTCATTATAGCAACATACTAGGGCTCAATCAGATTATGCAAAATTAATTTATAACTTCAAACGAACTGACCTCATAATAAAGTATTAAATGTAAATTCAAATATAGTCGTAGCTAGGGCTGTCAAAATGACTCGTTGTTCTCGAACAGTTCGTGTTCGGCTCGTTAAGATGCTCGTGTTAGACTCGTTTGCTATATATATATATATANCTTGGCGTTTTTAATCCCACATGGCATGCAGGAGTGCAGTTATACGTCGCTACCACTGGTGACCAAACCTCACAATTAGAACCGGATCGCGACGTACAAGAATTCCTTGTGAGATCAATGAAAGCTTTCGTGATCAAAATAGTTTTGGGAATAATGACGGCCAAGAAAGTGAATGATTTGGAGAACAAATTGGAAGAAGATGTGAGCCAAATTAAATATGAGATGGAGGAAAGATTCTCAATCATAGAATGAAGGTTTGTCTTCGATTTGAGGGCCGATTTGAGGGCCGATTGGAGAGCTTGTAGGAGATGACGATAAAGCTATTGAGATGCAATCCAAGGCCCTGCCGATAGTTCAATTTGCATAACATAACCAAGAGATGACCCGAGGATCCTTAGATAAATCAAAAGAAAAAGAGATTGAATGAAAGGAACATGAGGAGAAAAATGTCCACCAACAAAAACCCCCTCATAGGGCTATGATGGTGGGTGGATTTGAGATTTCTGATGGGGGAGGTTGGGCTGAAACATGGAGCAGGAATCATGCAGAGGGTATGGAGGAGCACAAAGAAGAAAGGAGAGAAACCAGAATGAGGTTTGGTTATGATCGAAGGAGGGAGTTTTATCCTCACTATATGGGGGGAAACACCAGCAGGAGAAGTTGGGGTGGAGATGTTAAGATGCACGTGAGTGGGTGTACCAGGTCGATATTTTAGGGTGAAAGGTCTAAATGGGGAGGAGAAGCTCATGATAACAGGATTATGCTTGGAGGGGAAAGCCTTAACTTAGTTTCAATGGAGGGAGGCTAGATAATAGAGCTGCTTGCGGAAAGAATTTAAGGATTGATTTTTGGAACATTTTCGAGCATTTGAGAAGAAGATTTACATGAACAATTTTTTACAATGATTCAAAAAGGGTTCTTAATGGAGTATAAGAAGAAATTTGAAATGTTACCCGACTGTTTAAGAGGGATATCAAAAGAAATGTTGGAAGACAATTTTATGAAAGGGTTGAAGCCAGAGATTCGAGCATCAATTCATATGCTGAGACCACGAGGATTGAGAGAAACTATGGAATTAACATAGTTGGTTGAAAAAAAAATGCAATGGAACAGGTGAATAGGAACAACACATGTGGAGTGGAATACCAAATTGCTACAACCATAATAATGCCAAAAAATTGAATAGTGAAAGTCTAGAGGGAGGCTCCACGAGACAGGAATAATGAGCCATGACCGGGAGCGACACTTAAGCGTCTTAGATAGATTTAAGAGAAGCGAACCGAAGAGTTATGTTTTCAGTGTGATGAGAAGTTTGGCCCATGACACCGTTACAAGGATCAAGCATTACAGATTNTGAATAATGAGCCATGACCGGGAGCGACACTTAAACGTCTTACATAGATAGATTTAAGAGAAGCGAACTGAAGAGTTATGTTTTCAGTGTGATGAGAAGTTTGGCCCATGACACCGTTACAAGGATCAAGCATTACAGATTCTTACACTGTGACAAGAAGACAAGGGATAAAGAAAAAGAGAAAGTTGTGATAGAGGAGCACCTTCATTTTTTCCCACCCTGAGGACAGTGTGTTTTTTTTAAAGGGGACTATTGTTACGTCGTAACATAAGAGCAATTTAGTCTTTTATTAGCTAANTCTGTGACAAGAAGACAAGGGATAAAGAAAAAGAGAAGGTTGTGATAGAGGAGCACCATCATTTTTTCCCACCCTGAGAACAGTGTGTTTTTTTTAAAGGGGACTATTGTTACGTCGTAACATAAGAGCAATTTAGTCTTTTATTAGCTAAGAGCAATTTAGTCTTTTATTAACTAAGAGCAATTTAGTCTTTTATTATTATTGTTTTGGGTATAAATATGACTAATATCATTAGGGTTAGAGTTATGCATGAGCTTGTTATCTTGAGTCTTATGGTTAGGGTTTGAGAGAGATNTTATTGTTTTGGGTATAAATATGGCTAATATCATTAGGGTTAGAGTTATGCATGAGCTTGTTATCTTGAGTCTTATGGTTAGGGTTTGAGAGAGATCTTTTATCTCTCGAATGGTAGGTGTTTATCGTATGTATTTATGTTGAGTTATTTAATATTCCTGCAATAAAATATTCGCTTGCCCTAATTTCTGTGGAAAAACCTTCTTGGGTCGTATCAGTCTGTAACACACATCCTAAGTAATCAATGACCAAAAAAATACTAATAGAATCCTAAAAAATTAAGCATGAATGAGAATGTTAGGATAAAATTTCCTAAAACTAAAAAAGAAAGCAAAATATAGAAAAGAAGAAATGACAAGAAAGCTTGACATGTACATTCCCCTAGTGGGTATTTATACACAAAACTACTTAAAAGAATATAATTACAAAATACAAATTATGAAAATTTTAAAAATTAGAATTATTGTCCAAAGTCTCTTATCTGAGCTGATGAGAGAATGCAACAATTTGTAAAAGCCCCTTTTTCCATGTCAAGCACATGAATATTTGACCCAAGTTTTCTCTTATTCAACACGTGAATTTGCGACGCCTTTTATTTCTTATTTAGCAATTCTAAGACTGTCAATTTTGCTAGCCCTTAGATATTTTTCAACGCTCCCCTCAAACTTCATTGAAATATTCAATGGCGATGCCAATTGAAGAATAAGCAATGAAGCTCAATGCAAAATGTCGACGATGAGCTTATATCTCACATGTCCTCAAGAGATTGTGATGTAGTAGTCAGATCATCCCATTATCATCGATATCTTAGAAGTACCAGGTGAAGTAAGTTGAAGTCAAGCAAGCAATTTTTACTTGGATATATAGTTGGTGTACATGATCATTTATAGTTATTGTCTTAAAAAGACATTCTTGGGACACCCCACTATATTATTAGGATCTTTGATTGCCCCCTAATCCTTGGATGGAGAATTCAGAGGAGCTTTAATGCTGATATTTATTGTAAAGGACGAGAGAAAAAAAAAATAAAAACAAGATAATTAACCTTTATAGATCTCAACAAGAATGGGAGATCCCATAGAGGTGCACATTGAATGGTATGAGTTATATTTAAATGAAATATAGTGGGCCTCCTTTCCCATGAGCAATGTTAAACCAACAAAAGCTAAAAATAATCATGGATGCCAATAAAATTTTATTGAAAGATATGTGTTGATAATATTATATATTGCACACTATTAACTGAGGCAAAAGGCCAGAAAATCAATTTGAATTTTTCTCCTTAAAGATAGTCTAGTTCTTAGGAGAGTTAGTGGGGTTCAATGTAAAAGTTGAAATCAATTTAGATTAGTTTCTCTTCGAGATTAAATAGGAGGGTCCCAACTCTCCTTTGTGGGGTGCTTAGCATTTACAAGAAGGTTGTTTTAGTGTTTTGGTGAAGTTTATCGGAAAATTGACGGTCATGTAATCTCTAAATTTGTGTGGGATCAAATGTCTCCATAATTGAGAAGCATTTTGGTCATTTGGTCGATCACAAGGTGAAAATTCAAGTCACGCCATCTTTGAAATTTACATTGGACCATCAAATCCTTATTAACAATGGAGGGACCAATGGAGGTCCTAAGCCCCAAGCATAGTGCTATAAAATGTCTAAATCAAATGATTCGGCACATTTAGGAGTTCCGAAATTGTTGTTCGTGAGACTCTGAATTAGATGAAAATTTTCAAGTTGAACCCCAATGATAAGTTTTAATTAGACATGCTTCATGAAGGTTGATGCAAAACTCGACAGGACAAGCATTGCAAGAATTTGAAGGATCAACATCCCATGCAAAATGCATTGGGTGAAATGTTAAGTAAGGTGGAACCCGGTCCACTCCCTTGAATTGGCGATCTCGACATTTATGGAAATTATTTAAGTTTATTTCCCTATGTAATTTGCTCTCTGTTATAGCATGATGCCTCCTATTTTCATTTAAAGCAGTTGTCTTTCTTGACAGGAAGAATTAAGAAAAGCTTAATTAAAATTGTTTAATTAAATTTTGCCCAGATTAATCTCCCGCCTGTTATAATTCGCAAATTTTGAGCTTCCTTACATGGGCCAAAATTGGGCCCATATAATGGCTATAACTGATATGCATGGAAAAAGCTATCCCTTTGGTTTCTCTTCTTCTCGGTTTGAATCTCTCAATTACAGAGAGTGAGAAAGAGAGAGAGGAAGAGAGGAGAGAGAGAGAGGAAGTTCTCTTATAAATGTCGAAGCTATCGACTCTGTGTAATCCTCAAGATAATAAAATTCTCTGTAACTCCGTGGACCTAAGCAACTTGCCGAACCATGTAAATCTCTGTGTTCGTGTTTTTCTCTATTTTACAAATTTTTCGTTCCAATTTTTCATTTTATTGACGTTGTCTTTCACAACAACTAATATTAGAGTCGTGGTTACAGATCTAAGGAAGAACGATGGTCGGAGATCATGACATCAGGGATCGAGAAATTCGATGACATAAATTTTGATTATTGGAGGATGCAGATAGAGAACTATCTCTATGTGAAGAAACTTTATCTTCCGTTACTGGGAAAGCGACCGAAAAAGATGAATGAGACGGATTGGAATCAGTTGGATCGACAGGTTCTGGGAGTTATTCGATTAATCATGTCGAGAACTATTGCTCACAACGTCATCAAGAAAATGACTACTACAAATCTCATGACAGATTTATTAGGTATATATAAAAAGTCATCGGTGAATAAAAAGATGCACTTGATAAAAAAGTTATTCAACTTAAAGATAGAGGAAGGTGTGTTTATCGCTCAACATCTGAATGATTTCAATATCATCACAAATCATTGTCGTTTATTGAAATTAATTTTGACAATGAGATACTTGCACTGATATTGTTGGTTTCATTATCAAATAGCTGAGAAGCCACGATAATAACAGCTAGCAATTCTGCAGGTAAATCTAAGATGGAAAATGATAATATTCGTCATTTAATTTTGACTAAGATGCGCTGAAAAGATTCTGGCGAGACCTCGGATTAGAGTTCAACATTAAATGTTGATTCTAGAGGTAGATCACAGAACATGAACTTAAACAGAGAAAGATTAAAATCAAAGCACAGAAGCAAGAGCAAGTCAAAACCTAGTCAGCAAGCAACCTACTGAAATCGCAGTAAAGCTGGTCACATAAAAAAGAACTACAAAAATCCGAAGAAGACAGAGGATGATAGCGCTAATGTTGTAACTAAAGAAGTATAAAATGCACTATTGCTGGCAATTCAAAGTTCTGTTGATGATTGGATACTGGATTCAAGGGTTTCTTTCCATACATCTTCTCACCGAAAGGTAATGCAGAACTATGTTATAGGTGACTTTGGGAAGATGTATCTGGCTGATGAAAAAACTCTGGACGTGGTAGGGATGGGAGACGTTGATATTGCAATCCCTAACAAAAGCAAATGAATTTTGCAAAAGATCAGACACATTTCTGAATTGAAGAAAAATCTCATTTATGTTAGGCAGCTCGAAGAGGGTGGTCATTCAGTAGTATTCTCAAATAGCTTCTGGAAGGTTTCAAATGGGGCATTGGTACTAGCTCAAGGTAAGAAAACTGAAATACTATATATAATTATAAGTTTTCTCAAGCTATGTCATATGAGTCAGATGGGCATGAAAGAACTTCAGTTCAGAGGCAAGCTACCAGAGCTGAAGTTAGTTGATTTCAGCATGTGTGAGAGTTGTATTATGGGGAAGCAGAAGAATGTCAGTTTCTTGGAAAGTGGCGGAGCGTCAAAGGCAGAAAAACTGGATCTTGTACACAGATGTGTGAGGACATTCTCCAGTGACATCTCTTGGAGACTATTATTACTATGCCACAATCATTGATGACCACAATAGAAATTTAAGGTTTGTTGATCTATTAGAGGTCACAGTGCAAGACAGTAATGTTAGTGATGAGAAAAGTGGATCTGGGACACCCATTCATATTATTCCGCAGTCAGTTGCAGATTTTTCCACCCCTACAACTACAATTTGCAGGTCAGTCAAAAATAGACATTCTCCTCAACGTTACTCACCGACCTTGAACTACATTATATTGACATATGGGGGAGAATTGTAAAGTTATGAAGAAATCTTAAAAGATGAAAATTCGAGCAAGTAGAAGCTTGTCAGAACAGATAAGAAATTGAAGTTGTGCCGACTTCAACTGATCTTTTAGCTTAAAGACAGATGCTTAGAGTTACAGAGGTGGAGAATATCACGTCTGAAGAAGAAGGCGATGTAGCTAGTGTCCTAGTCTCCAAGTGAGAGAATTGTTAAGTAAGGTGGAGCCCAGTCCACTTCCTTGAATTGATGATCTCGGCACTTATGGAAATTATTTAAGTTTATTTCCCTATGTAATTTGTTCCCTGTTGTAGCTTATCGCCTCTCGTTTTCATTTAAGGCAGTTGTCTTTCTTGACATAAAGAATTAAGGAAAACTTAGTTAATATTGCTTAATTAAGCTTTGCCTAGATTAATCTCTTGCCTGGAATTTACAAATCTTGAGTTTCCTTATATGTAGGGCTGTCAAAAAAGCTCGTTGTTCGCGAACAATTCGTGTTCGGTTCGTCAATGAGTTCGTGTTCGATTCGTTCGATAAGTAAACGAGACAAACACGAACAAATTTTTTTCGTTCGGTTAGTTAAACGAACCAAACAAGAACAGTGATG
>JXCR01148048.1:247921-277169 GCA_002079205.1 Phalaenopsis hybrid cultivar
TTTGCCAAAAAATCCCAAAATTACCCAAAATACCCAAACTTGCCCAAAAATCATCTCAAACCCCTTACCACTACATAAATTGACCAAAATTCACAAAAAATTACCAAATTTCCAAAATACTCCAAAAATTACTCAAAATTACCAAAATGCCCCTCATGACCTAAAAATTCAAAAAATTCCAAAATCATCCCAAATATTCCCAATTTCAATTCTTTATCATTAATTTGACCAAATTAGTCCAATTTGACCAAAAGCCCCAAGTTACCCTTAAAGGCCCAAATGCCCCCAAATTAGCTTCAATCTTAGCTCAATTGACCACAATCTTGTCTAATTTCAATTCCAAATCAAAATTCAACATCCTAAATCCTAATCTAAACAAAATTCAAGCTCATTTTGACCCANATTAAGTATTATGGAGAATGATAACTGTAAATGTCATTGCCCTGATAAATCCTAGTATGGAAAACAAGAGGGTTAACATTAATAGAACAAAAGTTAGCACATGATAATTTTTTATTGGATGCAAAATTATTAACAAATAGTCCAGGAAAATAGTCAAGGATGTTCTGCATCAGGAAAATATCTAGTTGAAAAACTTCAAAAGTAAACTGTCAGAAGAAAATATCATAGATTAAAAAAATCAGAAGACACCAATAAGATAAGGCTTGTGTTACGCCGTAGCCTAAGGGTAATTTAGTTTTATTATTATTGTTGTTGTAGGGTANTACTGTAAGAAGAAAATATCATAGATTAAAAAAATCAGAAGACGCGAATAAGATAAGGCTTGTGTTACGCCGTAGCCTAAGGGTAATTTAGTTTTATTATTATTGTTGTTGTAGGGTATAAATAGGGCTAATATGTTTAAGGTTAGGGTTATGCATGAGATTGTTGTCTTGAGTCTTAGAGTTTGCGAGAGATGTCCTACCTCTCGAACTGTAGGATTTGGCAGAGATCGCCTGCCCCTCGAATTGTAGGTGCTTATCTTATGTATTCGTGTTGACTTGTTTGATGTTCTTGCACTAAAATATTCATTTNATTGCGAGAGATTTCCTCCTCTCGAACTGTAGGATTTGGCAGAGATCGCTTGTCTCTCGAATTGTAGGTGCTTATCTTATGTATTCGTGTTGACTTGTTTGATGTTCTTGCACTAAAATATTCATTTATCATAATTTATGTGCAAAAAACTTTTCGGATTGTATCAAGTTGGCATTAGAGCTTTTAATTTATGGAAGATCAAAAACGGATCGTAGTTTACAAGCACATCAAACCCTCGCGATCGAGATCGCAACGCATAGGAATTCCTTGGAAGACAATGGAGGCAAGCAAAGGATTGCGGTGCGTATAAGAATTCAAGATAGCGGCTTTCTGGAGTTCCGCACGACGTCCAAAGATCTGTGTTGAACTCACATACAAGGATTCCAGGATCTTGGCGTTTATAATCCCACATGGCATGCAGGAGTGTAGTTATACGTCGCTACCACTGGTGACCAAACCTCACAATTAGAACCGGATCGCTACGTACAAGAATTCCTTGTGAGATCAATGAAAGCTTTCGTGATCAAAAATAGTTTTGGGAATAATGACGGCCAAGAAAGTGAATGATTTGGAGAACAAATTGGAAGAAGATGTGAGCCAAATTAAATATGAGATGGAGGAAAGATTCTCAATCATAGAATGAAGGTTTGTCTTCGATTTGAGGGCCGATTGGAGAGCTTGTAGGAGATGACGAGAAAGCTATTGAGATGCAATCCAAGGCCCTGTCGATAGTTCAATTTGCACAACATAACCAAGACATGACCCGAGGATCCTTAGTTAAATTAAAAGAAAAAGAGATTGAATGAAAGGAACATGAGGAGAAAAATGTCCACCAACAAAAACCCCCTCATAGGGCTATGATGGTGGGTGGATTTGAGATTTCTGATGGGGGAGGTTGGGCTGAAACATGGAGCAGGAATCATGCAAGGGGTATGGAGGAGCACAAAGAAGAAAGGAGAGAAACCAAAATGAGGTTTGGTTATGATCGAAGGAGGGAGTTTTATCCTCACTATATGGGGGGAAACACCAGCAGGAGAAGTTGGGGTGGAGATGTTAAGATGCACGTGAGTGGGTGTACCAGGTCGATATTTTAGGGTGAAAGGTCTAAATGGGGAGGAGAAGCTCATGATAACAGGATTATGCTTGGAGGGGAAAGCCTTAACTTAGTTTCAATGGAGGGAGGCTAGATAATAGAGCTGCTTGCGGAAAGAATTTAAGGATTGATTGTTGGAACATTTTCGAGCATTTGGGAAGAAGATTTACATGAACAATTTTTTACAATGATTCAACAAGGGTTCTTAATGGAGTATAAGAAGAAATTTGACATGTTACCCGACTGTTTAAGAGGGATATCAAAAGAAATGTTGGAAGACAATTTTATGAAAGGATTGAAGCCAGAGATTCGAGCATCAATTCATATGCTGAGACCACGAGGATTGAGAGAAACTATGGAATTAACATAGTTGGTTGAAAAAAAAATGCAATGGAACAGGTGAATAGGAACAACACATGTGGAGTGGAATACCAAATTGCTACAACCATAATAATGCCAAAAAATTGAATAGTGAAAGTCTAGAGGGAGGCTCCACGAGACATGAATAATGAGCCATGACCGGGAGCGACACTTAAACGTCTTACATAGATAGATTTAAGAGAAGCGAACTGAAGAGTTATGTTTTCAGTGTGATGAGAAGTTTGGCCCATGACACCGTTACAAGGATCAAGCATTACAGATTCTTACTCTGTGACAAGAAGACAAGGGATAAAGAAAAAGAGAAGGTTGTGATAGAGGAGCACCATCATTTTTTCCCACCCTGAGAACAGTGTGTTTTTTTTAAAGGGGACTATTGTTACGTCGTAACATAAGAGCAATTTAGTCTTTTATTAGCTAAGAGCAATTTAGTCTTTTATTATTATTGTTTTGGGTATAAATATGGCTAATATCATTAGGGTTAGAGTTATGCATGAGCTTGTTATCTTGAGTCTTATGGTTAGGGTTTGAGAGAGATCTTTTATCTCTCGAATGGTAGGTGTTTATCGTATGTATTTATGTTGAGTTATTTAATATTCCTGCAATAAAATATTCGCTTGCCCTAATTTCTGTGGAAAAACCTTCTTGGGTCGTATCAGTCTGTAACACACATCCTAAGTAATCAATGACCAAAAAAATACTAATAGAATCCTAAAAAATTAAGCATGAATGAGAATGTTAGGATAAAATTTCCTAAAACTAAAAAAGAAAGCAAAATATAGAAAAGAAGAAATGACAAGAAAGCTTGACATGTACATTCCCCTAGTGGGTATTTATACACAAAACTACTTAAAAGAATATAATTACAAAATACAAATTATGAAAATTTTAAAAATTAGAATTATTGTCCAAAGTCTCTTATCTGAGCTGATGAGAGAATGCAACAATTTGTAAAAGCCCCTTTTTTTATGTCAAGCACATGAATATTTGACCCAAGTTTTCTCTTATTCAACACGTGAATTTGCGACGCCTTTTATTTCTTATTTAGCAATTCTAAGACTGTCAATTTTGCTAGCCCTTAGATATTTTTCAACGCTCCCCTCAAACTTCATTGAAATATTCAATGGCGATGCCAATTGAAGAATAAGCAATGAAGCTCAATGCAAAATGTCGACGATGAGCTTATATCTCACATGTCCTCAAGAGATTGTGATGTAGTAGTCAGATCATCCCATTATCATCGATATCTTAGAAGTACCAGGTGAAGTAAGTTGAAGTCAAGCAAGCAATTTTTACTTGGATATATAGTTGGTGTACATGATCATTTATAGTTATTGTCTTAAAAAGACATTCTTGGGACACCCCACTATATTATTAGGATCTTTGATTGCCCCCTAATCCTTGGATGGAGAATTCAGAGGAGCTTTAATGCTGATATTTATTGTAAAGGACGAGAGAAAAAAAAAATAAAAACAAGATAATTAACCTTTATAGATCTCAACAAGAATGGGAGATCCCATAGAGGTGCACATTGAATGGTATGAGTTATATTTAAATGAAATATAGTGGGCCTCCTTTCCCATGAGCAATGTTAAACCAACAAAAGCTAAAAATAATCATGGATGCCAATAAAATTTTATTGAAAGATATGTGTTGATAATATTATATATTGCACACTATTAACTGAGGCAAAAGGCCAGAANCGTCTTTCACAACAACTAATATTAGAGTCGTGGTTACAAATCTAAGGAAGAACGATGGTCGGAGATCATGACATCAGGGATCGAAAAATTCGATGACATAAATTTTGGTTATTGGAGGATGCAGATAGAGAACTATCTCTATGTGAAGAAACTTTATCTTCCGTTACTGGGAAAGCGCCCGAAAAAGATGAATGAGGCGAATTGGAATCAGTTGGATCGACAGGTTCTGGGGGTTATTCGATTAATCATGTCGAGATCTATTGCTCACAACGTCATCAAGGAAATGACTACTACAAATCTCATGACAGATTTATTAGGTATATATAAAAAGTCATCGGTGAATAAAAAGATGCACTTGATAAAAAAATTATTCAACTTAAAGATAGAGGAATGTGTGTTTATCGCTCCACATCTGAATGATTTCAATATCATCACAAATCATTGTCGTTTATTGAAATTGATTTTGACAATGAGATACGTGCGCTGATATTGTTGGTTTCATTATCAAATAGCTGAGAAACCACGATAATAACAGCTAGCAATTCTGCAGATAAATCTAAGATGAAAAATGATAATATTCGTCATTTAATTTTGACTGAGATGCGCTGAAAAGATTCTGGCGAGACCTCGGATTAGAGTTCAACATTAAATGTTGATTCCAGAGGTAGATCACAGAACATAAACTTAAACAGAGAAAGATTAAAATCAAAGCACAAAAGCAAGAGCAAGTCAAAACCTAGTCAGCAAGCAACCTACTGAAATCGCAGTAAAGCTGGTCACATAAAAAAGAACTACAAAAATCCGAAGAAGACAGAGGATGATAGCGCTAATGTTGTAACTAAAGAAGTATAAAATGTACTATTACTGGCAATTCAAAGTTCTATTGATGATTGGATACTGGATTCAGGGGTTTCTTTTCATACATTTTCTCACCGAAAGGTAATGTAGAACTATGTTACAGGTGACTTTGGGAAGATGTATCTGGCTGATGAAAAAGCTCTGGACGTGGTAGGGATGAGAGACGTTGATATTGCAATCTCTAACAAAAGCAAATGAACTTTGCAAAAGATCAGACACATTTCTGAATTGAAGAAAAATCTCATTTATGTTAGGCAGCTCGAAGAGGGTGGTCATTCAGTAGTGTTTTCAAATAGCTTCTAGAATGTTTCAAATGGGGCATTGATACTAGCTCAAGGTAAGAAAACTGACATACTATATATAATTATAAGTTTTCTCAGGCTATGTCATATGAGTCAGATGGGCATGAAAGAACTTCAGTTCAGAGGCAAGCTACCAGAGCTGAAGTTAGTTGATTTCAGCATGTGTGAGAGTTGTATTATTGGGAAACAGGAGAATGTCAGTTTCTTGGAAAGTGGCAGAGCGCCAAAGACAGAAAAACTGGATCTTGTACACAGATGTGTGAGGACATTCTCCAGTGACATCTCTTGGAGACTATTATTACTATGCCACAATCATTGATGACCACAATAGAAATTTAAGGTTTGTTGATCTATTAGAGGTCACAGTGCAAGACAGTAATGTTAGTGATGAGAAGAGTGGATCTGGGACACCCATTCCTATTATTCCGCAGTCAGTTGCAGATTCTTCCACCCCTACAACTACAGTTTGTAGGTCAGTCAAAAATAGACATTCTCCTCAGTGTTACTCACCGACCTTGAACTACATTATATTCACATATAGGGAAGAATTGCAAAGTTATGAAGAAATCTTAAAATATGAAAATTCGAGCAAGTAGAAGCTTGCCAGAACAAATAAGAAGTTGAAGTTGTGCCGACTTCAGCTGATCTTTTAGCTTAAAGACAGATGCTTAGAGTTACGATGTGGAGAATATCACGTCTGAAGAAGAAGGCGATGTAGCTAGTGTCCTAGTCTCCAAGTGATAGAATTGTTAAGTAAGGTGGAGCCCAGTCCACTTCCTTGAATTGATGATCTCGGCACTTATGGAAATTATTTAAGTTTATTTCCCTATGTAATTTGTTCCCTGTTGTAGCTTATCGCCTCTCGTTTTCATTTAAGGCAGTTGTCTTTCTTGACATAAAGAATTAAGGAAAACTTAGTTAATATTGCTTAATTAAGCTTTGCCTAGATTAATCTCTTGCCTGCTAGAATTTACAAATCTTGAGCTTCCTTATATGGGCCAAAATTGGGCCCATATAATGGCTAGAATTATGGTTGTCAAAAAAACTCATTGTTCGCGAACGGCTCGTGTTCGGCTCATTAGCTAGCTCGAGTCGAACACGAACAAGTTTTTAAAGCTCAAATTATAAACGAGTTGAACGCGAACAACTCTTTGTTCGCTCGTGTTCGGCTCGTTTTAACTCGAAATAAAAAAAAATTATATAATTATTTATATAAAAAATATATTACACATATTATTTATATAATAATATATTATATATATTTATATCTAAGTTTAAATCGTAACTGCTCTTATGGTAATGTGGTTATGCGTCATGTTTTGCACATATTTGGTTCAGGTTCGAAACCAGTACTCTACATCTATTTTTTCAGTTTAATTTTAACTAGTCAATTTCGAGTCGAACATGAACACAAATATTTAAATCAAGTTGAACACGAACACATTGTTCACGAGTCGTTTTCGAACACGAGCCGATTTCGAACGAGCCGAACACGAGCCAAGCCTGAGCTCGCTCAAGCTCAGCTCATTTACAACCCTAGCTAGAATTGATATGCATGGAATAAGCTATCTCTTTGGTTTCTCTTCTTCTTCTCAGTTTGAATCTCTCGGTTACAAACAGTGGGAAAGAGAGAGAGGAAGAAAGGAGAAAGAGAGGGAGAGAAAGAAAGAGTTCTCTTGTAAACGTTGAAGCTATCAAAGCTGTGTAATCATCAAGATAATAACATTCTCTGCAATTTCGTGGATGTAGGCAATTTGTCGAACCACGTAAATCTGTGTGTTCCTGCTTTTCTCTATTTTGTGAATTTCTCATTNTTCTTCCGCCACCACAGCCCAAGCCTTGTTAGCCGTCACGGACTTGTATCCGCCTCTCTTAGAAACCAGAAGGTACAGCTTGTGCAAATCTATCGGCCTCCCATCGCCAAGCATGGCCGGGAATGGCCGGATGTCACTCTTGCAGTGAAGCTCCTTTAAGAAAACCGAGAGAATCTGCTCGAACCGAGAGACGTCGGTGATGGGATCGAGAGCAGAGCAGAAGCCGACGTGTTGAAGCTGACGGAGGATGTAGCAGACATCAACAGAAGAAGACTCGTCCTCCGGAACCAAACATCCTTCCATTGAAGAGGGCATGGATTAATGGCCGCGATAGCCGCCGTCGCACGGCGGAGAAGAGAGGGCCAACGGCCCCCCGGCGAAGTTGAATGAAAACGGCACTATTTATGGCGATTTGATTTTCAGATTGCAAGAACTTCTAGAGACGTTGGATGTAAAATCAAAGAGATGGGGGGTGTTCAGCCATTTTTTTTCCCAACATTGCTATAGTTTTGGTGGGGAGGAAGGAACATTAATTTAGGTCACAAGAAACCCTATTCTTCCTAGGTTATTCTCAAATTTATATATGGAAAGGAATATGGTTTGGATTTTTTTAGACCTCGAAAGCAATATACGTGAGTCGAATTTGTGGCTTCGCTGTGGAAAATTACACCCTCAATCACTGTATCACGAAATAAGCGCATTATTCTTTAGAATTTGTTTGATATAATTTGTGAGGTTGAGCTAAAAATAATTGTATTTAGTTTGAAATTTATAGAATACAGACTCCATATGTGGTGCTAAGCTCAAATCAAACCCAATTGTTTTCAAACATATCACCTTATACATTGTACATTGTCCGTTCGTTTGGATTGGTTAGTTTTGTTAAATGGAGCTAAACAAAAACTGAAATCCAAAAACCTAGATCGGACAAATTCTTACTATAATTGATCCAAATCAAACTGAAATGTAACTTAATTTAATCCATTCAATTNAGGCTCGCGGTGGAAAATTACACCCTCAATCACTGTATCACGAAATAAGCGCACAATTCTTTAGAATTTGTTTGATATAATTTGTGAGGTTGAACTACAAATAATTGTATTTAGTTTGAAATTTATAGAATACAGACTCCATATGCGGTGCTAATCTCAAATCAAACCCAACTGTTTTCAAACATATCACCTTATACATTGTACATTGTCCGTTCGTTTGGATTGGTTAGTTTTGTTAAATGGAGCTAAACAAAAACTGAAATCCAAAAACCTAGATCGGACAAATTCTTACTATAATTGATCCAAATCAAACTGAAATGTAACTTAATTTAATCCATTCAATTATGAACAAATCAAAATTTATGATAGCATGAAATTATTAAAATTTAAAGTTCTTCTTTAAAATAATACTTTTTTTTTCGAAAATGATGGTTACACCAACTTTATTCAAATAGAAAAAAATATATATATACTACAAAAATACTCATACAACACCACAAACTTCCAAAAATGATTTAATTGCTCAATCTATTCTTAATTTGACTCAAAATGGGTTAATGNCGAAATTATTAAAATTTAAAGCTCTTCTTTAAAATAATACTTTTTTTTCGATAATGATGGTTACACCAACTTTATTCAAATAGAAAAAATATATATATATACTACAAAAATACTCACACAACACCACAAACTTCCAAAAATGATTTAATTGCTCAATCTATTCTTAATTTGACTCAAAATGGGTTAATATTGGTGTCATTAGGTTCATCTCATCGAGCCCGTCAGTTTGACTATAAAAATACCAAAATCAGAGTTCTGGATAATTTTAATTGAAGTGAAAGTTCATTGCTGAAAAAATTATCTTGAAATTCATGTCACGCCTTGAGATTCATGTCAGATGATAAAAATTTGTTGATTGTGTATCGATAGTATAAGAAGTAGATTATTAACAATTCAATAAATTTGGCATTTAATGGCAAGTTAATTAATTTTATACTTATTTTATATTATTATATTTATTNTATGTCACGTCTTGGGATTCATGTCAGATGATAAAAATTTGTTGATTGTGTACCGATAGTATAAGAAGTAGATTATTGACAATTCAATAAATTTGGCATTTAATGGCAAGTTAATTAATTTTATACTTATTTTATATTATTATATTTATTTGTATATATTTTGTACACTCAATAATTTAGTATTTTAATAAATACATATGCATAAAGAAAATAATGAGTCAATAGTCTTATGATATATTAACTTTTATTTTTTATTTTATTTTTAATTTTTAAATTTAATTTCTATTAACATTTGATGAACAACATTGAATAACTACAAGATAGATGACTAAAAATCTATTTCTTTATAAATCAATATTTAATAATCAAATTATTGGACAAATGCCAATATGGATGGGTTAAAATCTAATTTTTCTTTCTATAAAACAATGAAGTTATAGTTGAGTGAATTATTGTTATTTCTTATTACAAAGTGTTATATATGTAGGATAGTGATGAAGGCTATCTTTACAAAATATCAATTCAATGGATCTCTCAACATGAGAGGATGAGAAAATAATTATTATGCTTAGAGGGGTTTTGTTAGGGGATTGATAACTTTTCTGATTAATATTCTATGATTTGATCCTCCTAGAAATGTCCTTTATCATAATTGTTTACCTCTTTTTTGGTTGAGGTTTAGTTTTTCCTCTTTAGTAGCTTAGGATCTAGCCATAGAACTTTCCTATTGACTATTTCTAGAGGACTAGAAAAGGAACACTCACCATTAGAAGTTTCAAATTCTTCTTTACTAAACTTGAAGTTTCACATGTTGTTCCTAATTTCTAGCACTTAGTAGGTGGGGTCAATATAGAAAAGCTCAAGGGGAGTCCCCCATAGGATGGTCAGACCTTAGAACTAACCCTGGGTGATCTGTTTTTGGTGGGGCTAACTTGCACACACTACACTCTCTCAAATACCCTAAACCTTAAGATCCCTTAGGTTGGTCCCTTGACTCCTTTTGGAGAGCTTATGTGGAGACTTTGGCTAAAAGGATTAGAACCAGCACATTGAGCATCCAAAATGAGTCATAATTTGGTTCCTATTAGCTTAGTATGACTTCATGGCTTGTTGACCCATTTTGGCCTAAAATTACCAAATTACCAAAGTATCCCTACAACCCCAATCTTTGCCAAAAAATCCCAAAATTACCCAAAATACCCAAACTTGCCCAAAAATCATCTCAAACCCCTTANGGTTGGTCCCTTGACTCCTTTTGGAGAGCTCATGTGGAAACTTTGGCTAAAAGGATTATAACTAGCACATTGAGCATCCAAAATGAGTCATAATTCGGTTCCTATTAGTTTAGTATGACTTCATGGCTTGTTGACCCATTTTGGTCTAAAATTACCAAATTACCAAAGTACCCCTACAACCCCAATATTTGCCAAAAAATCCCAAAATTACCCAAAATACCCAAACTTGCCCAAAAATCATCTCAAACCCCTTACCACTACATAAATTGACCAAAATTCACAAAAAATTACCAAATTTCCAAAATACTCCAAAAATTACTCAAAATTACCAAAATGCCCCTCATGACCTAAAAATTCAAAAAATTCCAAAATCAACCCAAATATTCCCAATTTCAATTCTTTATCATTAATTTGACCAAATTAGTCCAATTTGACCAAAAGCCCCAACTTACCCTTAAAGGCCCAAATGTCCCCAAATTAGCTTCAATCTTAGCTCAATTGACCACAATCTTGTCCAATTTCAATTCCAAATCAAAATTCAACATCCTAAATCCTAATCTAAACAAAATTCAAGCTCATTTTGACCCAATTACAAGCTCAATTTTACTCAAATAAAAAGCCTCAATTTTGACCATATGCCTAAATCCACTAAATTACCTTCCCAATTCAATTCAAAATCACTTGAAATTCTTCCAAGCCTTCATGACATATTCCTACACCATACTCAACNTCTTCCCAATTCAATTCAAAATCACTTGAAATTCTTCCAAAGCCTTCATGACATATTCCTACACATACTCAACATTCAATTAGCCCAAAATTTTAGCCCAAGTTCAATTTCAATTTTAAAAAGCCCAAATCCTTAAGGCATTCTAAAAGGCCCAAATCCAAAAGCCCATATGACAAATTTTATCCCCATCATTCATTTAATCAAAATCATCCCCTAAGTCTCAAATTCATGATCAAATTGCTCTATATCAAGCATCATGCCAAATTCCACCAAAATATTTCATAAATTAAAAAATCACTCCTCATGAAAGTTGACCAAGCCAANTCAACATTCAATTAGCCCAAAATTTTAGCCCAAGTTCAATTTCAATTTTAAAAAGCCCAAATCCTTAAGGCATTCTAAAAGGCCCAAATCCAAAAGCCCATATGAAAAATTTTATCCCCATCATTCATTTAATCAAAATCATCCCCTAAGTCTCAAATTCATGATCAAATTGTTCTATATCAAGCATCATGTCAAATTCCACCAAAATATTTCATAAATTAAAAAATCACTCCTCATGAAAGTTGACCAAGCCAAGGACAAGCCATGAAGCCACTCTCAAGTCATGGGTGAGCCATGAGAGCTATGCCACATCACCATACTATTAGTGGCAAGAGGCCAAGCCACTTTCAAATATCTTTAAGATTCTTTTAACCTCTCCCATGAATCACCTAAACCCCATACTTAACCAAATCACTTGGACAGAGACCTTACCAATGATTAAGCTGAACCATCTAATTTCCCTTAGCACCCAAGCCAGCCTTGGTGGGTGAACCCAACCCAAATCCGTGATTTAACCCAAAATGGCCCTTTCCACATCCTATTTTAAGTCAACACCTTTACACATGTCCAACCCCAATTGACTTCACCAAACCCAAGCCCTGACCTCCTTGAGTCAGATGTGACTTGAGCCTGGCCGGTCGGTCACCTTGGCTGCCGGAAATGCCATGGACAAATGCCCNGTGGTTATGTGTCTTGTTTTGCATAGATTTGATTCAGGTTCGAAACCAGTACTCTACATCTTATTTTTTAGTTTAATTTTGACGAGCCAATTTCGAGCCGAACATGAGCCGAACATGAACACGAATATTTAAATCGAGTCGAACACGAACACACTGTTCACAAGCCATTTTAGAACACGAGTTGATTTTGAACGAGCCAAGCCTGAGCTCGCTCAAGCTCGGCTTGTTTACAACCCTAGCTAGAATTGATATGCATGGAATAAGCTATCTCTTTGGTTTCTCTTCTTCTTCTCGATTTGAATCTCTCGGTTAGAGATAATGGGAAAGAGAGAGAGGAAGAAAGGAGAAAGAGATGGAGAGAGAGAAAGAGTTCTCTTGTAAACTTTGAAGTTATCGACGTTGTGTAATCCTCAAGATAATAAAATTTTATGTAATTCCGTGGACGTAGGCAATTTGTTGAACCACGTAAATCTGTGTGTTCCTGTTTTTCTCTATTTTGTGAATTTCTCGTTCCAATTTTTGTTTTATTGTGATCGTCTTTCACAACATGAAGATCACCTACGTAAGAACTACGTCTTCCATAAAAAAAACAGTAGAAAACTATCAAGCTTAGTTTTTAAGGTTATAACAAACTTAACAGCCATTGCGCCAAACAATTATCCATTCTACTCAACAACAAAGCGCAATATCATGCTAGAATACAAAAATAGCACAAAAAACAATAATCTTGCCAAATTGAGGCGTTAGAAGTGTTCATCTATTTTCAAAGATTAAAAACTGATCCGATGAAATATAACTACAAATGAATACCTGAGAGGCAGATGCATCAATGTCCTTGCCTTGGAACTTTTGAAGAAATAACGCCTTCCGTGCTTGAAATGCAAGAGAATATTGCAGACCGACCAAATTTTTTATATCTTTCAGGCCATCTGATGGCCGAATCTTTACTGTAGAAGGATCAATATGACATTTTGCTACAGTTTTCACCCAATTCAACATGCTCGCCATTGGCTCCCTTTTCCTCTTAAGAGATGAGAAACTCCCGTTCGCCAACTTCGAACCCAAACCNAGCCATCTGATGGCCGAATCTTTACTGTAGAAGGATCAATAGGACATTTTGCTACAGTTTTCACCCAATTCAGCATGCTCGCCATTGGCTCCCTTTTCCTCTTAAGAGATGAGAAACTCCCGTTCGCCAACTTCGAACCCAAACCACTAGAACCATTTCGACCAACACATTTGGCATTTTCAAGCAGCAACATTGGCTCCTTCTGTCTTGCTCGAGTCAAGAACTGATCCCTCTTTGAATGCGGCGACAGTGCGAAATCCACACCATCCTTCTTCTTCTGTTTCAGAATCTCCTTGAAAAGACTTCTAACTTCAGACTCAGAATCACTCATCAGCACTCCCAGATTCTCTTCAGAAGCCGAATAGCCTCCCAACCTGCTGGCTGCAACCCTCTGCAAACAACGCTCCAACAAGTTCAGGTACTTGGCATAGATCAGTTTCAAGGGACACCCAATTGCCGATTCCAATCCGAGTTCTTCCGCCACCACAGCCCAAGCCTTGTTAGCCGTCACGGACTTGTATCCGCCTCTCTTAGAAACCAGAAGGTACAGCTTGTGCAAATCTATCGGCCTCCCATCGCCAAGCATGGCCGGGAATGGCCGGATGTCACTCTTGCAGTGAAGCTCCTTTAAGAAAACCGAGAGAATCTGCTCGAACCGAGAGACGTCGGTGATGGGATCGAGAGCAGAGCAGAAGCCGACGTGTTGAAGCTGACGGAGGATGTAGCAGACATCAACAGAAGAAGACTCGTCCTCCGGAACCAAACATCCTTCCATTGAAGAGGGCATGGATTAATGGCCGCGATAGCCGCCGTCGCACGGCGGAGAAGAGAGGGCCAACGCCCCCCCGGCGAAGTTGAATGAAAAACGGCACTATTTATGGCGATTTGATTTTCAGATTGCAAGAACTTCTAGAGACGTTGGATGTAAAATCAAAGAGATGGGGGGTGTTCAGCCATTTTTTTTCCCAACATTGCTATAGTTTTGGTGGGGAGGAAGGAACATTAATTTAGGTCACAAGAAACCCTATTCTTCCTAGGTTATTCTCAAATTTATATATGGAAAGGAATATGGTTTGGATTTTTTGGGACCTCGAAAGCAATATAGGTGAGTCGAATCTATGGCTTCGCTGTGGAAAATTACACCCTCAATCACTGTATCACGGAATAAGCGCACGATTCTTTAGAATTTATTTGATATAATTTGTGAGGTTGAACGAAAAATAATTGTATTTAGTTTGAAATTTATATAATACAGACTCCATATGTGGTGCTAATCTCAAATCAAACCCTATTGTTTTCAAGCATATCAGCTTATACATTGAACATTGTCCGTTCGTTTGGATTGGTTAGTTTTGTTAAATGGAGCGAAACAAAAATCTGAAATCCAAAAACGTAGATCGGACAAATTCTTACTATAATTGATCCAAATCAAACTGAAATGTAACTTAATTTAATCCATTCAATTATGAACAAATTAAAATTTATGATAGCATGAAAGTATTAAAATTTAAAGCTCTTCTTTAAAATAATACCTTTTTTTCTGAAAATGATGGTTACACCCAACTTTATTCAAATAGAAAATATACATATATACTAAAAAAATACCCATACAACACCACAAACTTCCAAAAATGATTTAATTGCTCAATTTGTTCTTAATTTGACTCAAAATGGGTTAATGTTAGTGTCATTAGGTTCATCTCATCGAGCCCGTCAGTTTGACTATAAGTATATCAGAGTTCTGGATAATTTTAATTGAAGTGAAAGTTCATTGTTGAAAAAATTATCCTGAGATTCATGTCACGCATTGAGATTCATGTCAGATGATGAAAATTTGTTGATTGTGTATCGATAGTATAATAAATAGATTATTAACAATTCAATAATTTTGGCATTTAATGGCAAGTTAATTAATTTTATACTTATTTTATATTATTATATTTATTTGTATATATTTTGTACACTTAATAATTTAGTATTTTAATAAATACATATGCATAAAGAAAATAATGTGCCAATAGTCTTATGATATATTAACTTTTATTTTTTATTTTATTTTTAATTTTTAAATTTAATTTCTATTAACATTTGATGAACAACATTGAATAACTACAAGATAGATGACTAAAAATCTATTTCTTTATAAATCAATATTTAATAAACAAATTATTGGACAAATGCCAACATGGATGGGTTAAAATCTAATTTTTCTTTCTATAAACAATGAAGTTATAGTTGAGTGAATTATTTTTATTTCTTATTACAAAGTGTTATATATGTAGGATAATGATGAAGGCTATCTTCACAAAGCATCAATTCAATGGATCTCTCAGCATGAGAGGATAAGAAAATAATTATTATGCTTAGAGGGGTTTCGTTAGGGGATTGATAACTTGTCTGATTAATATTCTATGATTTGATCCTTTTGGATATGTTCTTTATCATAATTGTTGACATCTTTTTTGGTTGAGGTTTAGTTTTTCCTCTTTAGTAGCTTAGGGTCTAGCCATAAGACTTTCCTGTTAACTATTCCTAGAGGACTAGAAAAAGAATACTCACCATTAGAAGTTTTGAATTCTTATTTACTCAACTTGAAGTTCCACATGTTGGTCCTAACCTCTAGCACTTAGTTGGTGTGGTCAATATGAAAAAGCTCAAGGAGAGTCCCCCATAGGATGGTCAGACCTTAGGACTAACCATGGGTGATCTGGTTTTGGTGGGGCTAACTTACACACACTACACTCTTTCACATACCCTAAACCTTAAGATCGCTTAGGTTGGTCCCTTGACTCCTTTTGGAGAGCTCATGTGGATGACCATGTACCCCTAGACTTTAGCTAAGGGGGTTAGAACCAGCACATTGAGCATCCAAAATGAGTCCTCATATGGTTCCTATTAGTTTAATATGACTTCATGGCTGGTTGACCCATTTTGGCCTAAAATCACCAAATTACCAAAATACCCCTACAACCTCAATCTTTGCCAAAAAATCCCAAAATTACCCAAAATACCCAAACTTGCCCAAAAATCATCTCAAACCCCTTACCACTACATAAATTGACCAAAATTCACTAAAAATACCAAATTTTCAAAATATTCCCAAAATTACCAAAATGCCTAGTGACTCAAAACCAATGCTCGAGCTCAATTTTTGAGCCCAATCTCTAGGCCGAAAAAGGACACCCCTCAAACCTCCACCAAATTCAAATTAATTGCACCCACACCATCCCCACATCAAGAGAAGAAGATTCCTCACAAATGCCCCATCATCAGAGCATCCTAAGGTAGACTTTGATCTAACCTGTAAATCGACTTTGGTCAAAATCATATCTAGGAAATTCACCACTGCTCGAGGCTCAATCTATAGGTTCTTAGGACCCCCACGAAGCTTCTATATGCATCTAATCGAGGCTTCCCCTCTTCGACCAAAGTATTGAAAGTTAACACTAAACCGAGCTTCATTTGATTCTCCATGTGTATAGAGTTGATTTAGGGGTCAATTAACCGTATGGATATGTTCTCCTAGTCAAGACGAGTCTATAGGAACAAACGACACTTGATTTGGTTAAGTATCGAGTGATATATTAGGTCTAGAAGATGGACAGTTTGCGGGCTTGACACATTGGGGACAATGACCACACGCCGTCTGATTGAGCGTATATCGCTTGGATGGTCTTGATTGCGCAGAACGGAGCTGTGGTTCGAAAAGGGGGAGCTGACGCGGACTGTGGTGCCCAATCCCACAACGACACGCGTTACGAGGCTAAGTCAGATAAGTAGGAAAATATGCTATTTTCTTATTTATTTAAATACTGATAACTTAAAAAATGCATAAGTTTGTGTGGAAAAATCATAAAAATAAAATAAAAATACTTTGTTCCTCAGTGAACAGAGGAGAACAATGAGAAAATATTTTTATGTTTATTGATGCATATTTTATTTTTAATTAATTAAATGGTGTTTTTCTTATTTTGATTCTCCATTAGCATAGACATTTCACCATGACTTGATCTTTGGGGCTTTGATTCTGCATATTATAGGGATGCTCTTTCTGATTTTTCGAAGGTTAGGAGATGTCTTTAAGCATGGATATCTAATTTTCAAGTTAATAGTCTGTATTTTGGTAAAAAAATTATAATAATTAAAATAATCATCAAAAAAATACAAAACTTATTTTGGTGGGTTCACTGTGGTCAGAGGATCCTAGGAAACTTGGCTTAACTCATTTAAAATAACCATAACTTTCACCAACCCTAAAAATGAAAAAATAATTTGGAGTAATTATAAATATAAATGATATAAAAAATATTTCACACTGTAATTTAATGTTAAAGGAGCCCCCCCATAAAAAATTCAAGTTAATTGCAGTTAATTTGACCACACAAATGATATAATTAAGTAAAATGTCATTTTTGGCATTAAAATAATTATAATAATTAAATTACAATTAAAAAAATCACCAAATTAGTTTTGAGAGCTCCTTATGACTAGAGGAACCTATGAAAAATAAAAGTAGAATTAAAATTAATACTTTATTTTAAGCTATTTTTAAGCATTTAAATTAATTAAAATTAATTAAACATCATCAAAATCACAAATTTGTAAAAACACACTAAAATATCAAATTTGGCTTCATGAGAATTTGGAACCAATTAAAATATTTTTTCTTATTTTCTAAGTCAAGATATTAATTTTAAAAGGCTTAAAAATGAATTTTCTCAAAATTTTCATTAAAATAATTCTAATAATTAAAACATAAATAAAAAAAATGTGAATTTTTTTTTGGTTTCCTAGACTCACAGATATTTAATAAAAATATAACACTTAATTTTCCATTTAAATATTATTTTATATTTAATTAATACTAAAAACCAACAAATAATTTTAATAATTAAATTACATTTCTAAAAATCATGAAAATTGGTCCAAGTAGTTCTTTAACCTATATGAACTTCCAATAATTTTATCAAGTCCAAAAGTTTTATTTTTATTGAGTTATTAAATTTTCATTGAAAATCCCTAGTTTTGCATTAAAAATAATTATAAAATTAAATAAATTCAGAAAAATCACATTTTCTCCTCTGCTATTTTAATTAACACATGAGTGAGGTAGCATAAAATTTTTAAGTCATTTGAGTCTAATTTAATGAATTATAGGGCACTAAGACCTTAGGGGCAAAAATGTAATTTTGGAATTTTGAGCTTAATTAACATTTAGGCCTAACCAAAAGGGTAAATGGGTAATAAATGATCTTAAAATAACATGCCTTGATGATTGAAATATAAAAAGGGATAAGTGGTAGAAACCAACCTCACTATGAATTTCATAAAGAATAAAAAAGTAATTTTTCAAATTAATGAAATTTGGAAGAATAATTAAATATGGAGATATTAAGGTGAGGGGTTTGATTTGAAAGATCATAATTCACTGATTTAAAACCCTTAACTAATGGTTTTGAGATGATTTATAATTCATTATAAGGATTAAGAATAAAAATATTGAAAACTCTTTTTCTTAAAATTGTAAATATATCCATTAAATCTTAAGGGCTTAGTAGTGAACTAGACTTAATAAAAATGTTGTCTAATGAGGTTTAGAAAATAACTTAAAATTAAATTTAATACTTTTCAAAATACTACAAGCCCATTCTTTAAAATCAAATTAATTAAATTCCTTAATTAAGTCAAGTTGTCCCCAAGGGTCTTTACCTATATAATTCATAAGTGAGACATCAAGTGATAATTACCCCACTTAAGAGATAATTAAAACATCATAAGTCACTAAGCATAAGAGTATTAATTGGATGAACTATATAACAAATATGATAAAACCAAAATGAGCTCAAGATAATTCTAATGACCATGAAATGTCTAAGGTATTACCCAAAGCTTTTTCATGATCCTTTGGAAATCTTGAAGAACATGTGAGCTTATTATAATTTGTTTAATGAAATCATCTTAAAAATTTAAATGCACCAAGATATGACATAGGATTTGGTAGGCACACTTTAAGTTTATACTTCCTACTTTTCGTATAAAACATGTTTTAATTCCTGTAAAATTATATATGTATATGCTTTGCAAGTACTGAAGTTTCAGGTGGATGAACGAGAAGACTCGTTAGGTACACTTTTATAGTTTACAGTGTTTTCTTTTCTCGCACTTTCCTACATTGTACTTTTATGCTTATAAATTTGCATGCTAAACAACGATGCCTCCCTGCATGAAATCTAAAACATTTATGATAGCCACAAAACTGAAACCAAAACCAAAACTAAAATTAACCAAGATAAAATTCACTGTCACAACATTCAAAATATAAGACAGCTCAAAATTTAATCACAAGCATCACAAAACAATAATTGCAACTAAATTAAGACGTCTCTATAGGATGATCAGGAATCCATCGGAGGAGGTAACCTACGGTTGCTAACGAGATTTCCCACAGTCTAAATGAAAGTATGAAACTCATTAAGTTGAGTTCAGTAAATTTGTTTGGACTAAGTGAATCCGATAGAAAATAGTAGTACTGAAACGAGGGAACCGTAGAATACTAACTGGTGTCGCTCTAATCAATTTTAACATGCCCCATAATATTTAAATGACCATAACCATAGGAACATTTGATTTGACATCATAACTTGAAACATTAGAAAATTTAAACTTGCTACGACGAGGAGCTTGGAGCTAGCATTGTGAGCAGCACGACCATCTTCAATAGCAAGAGGAGCTACAACAACACGTTTTTCCTTAGAATTGAATAAAAATTTCGAGGTTGTTTGCTTATGCAACATAAATCCTTAATTTATCTTTAGGCATTTGTATAGCTTTGTTATACAATTCAAGCCCTGACATGCTTTAGGATTCCGAGGTTGTCGTATGTCACGACCTAAATCCTCATATCTTCCAGGCTATTTGTGTGATCGTTTCACATGAATATAAGCCCTAATTAATAAAATTGGCAGGATGAAACATTCAATAATTCTAATCTCCAAAATTGAAGCCAAACCATTGGATAGCTTGGAAAGTCATCAAGGTTCTCCTCCAGATCTATGACATCACCTAGTTTTTTTTTTCCTTTGAATTCTATAATAAAATGTTCCAAACTTGAGTCATTCTCCTTTCACACATCTTTGTCTGATCTCGTTGAAGAGTTAAATCCTTTTGAACTCCTTGAAGATAATATTCTTTGATTTTTATTGAGAGTTTTTTTAGGTGACTTCGATTTTCTAATATGTAATTAACTATAGATGCTTGTCATTATAGGAAGTTTTTCCAAACCCAGCTTAATATAAATCCTATTTAATTCGTCGTATTAAATATGTGAATTTGTCGGTCAACATAAAATGGTTTCACAGGCTTAAACGGATGTCATACAATCTTTAATTTATTTAATCGAGCCTTCACGAGTAAGTAATGTATCTGTCCCACGGGATAGGTGCACCACCTGTGGTATTAGGCTCGTTTATTTAAACTACTGAGGATATGAGATCGGTTCGGTCTTGTATTTTCAAAAATTTTAAATACTACTTTTTTCTAACTTATATATGTATTAAATTAAATTAAAATGGGTATTGAGATATCCATCCTAGCAGCCGACAACTTAACAACTCCACAACCAAATAATTTATTTAGTTATTAATGTTATTCAACCTAACATAACCTAGAAATCCCTAGGGCACTTTTGGGATAATTATTATTTTATTTTGTTTATGTTTTATTTTGAAAATAAAAAAAAATGTATGATATGCTTGATTATAATTTGGTCATTTTTAAAACACTCATATTTTTTATTGAGTGTTTAAAAAAGCATGTTTATTTGTTTTTCAGATACAAAAATATTTTAAAAAACAAAAGAAAAAAGAATATTCTAAACAAGTTCATTGTGTTTTGGATTTGTATTTACTTATAATACAATGTCAACGCAATATTTTTGTTAGAAAAATTGGATTGAATTATAAGCATGGAACTTTTTTTTATTAGATTTCAATGTCAAAGAGTATAAAATTTACTTGAGTGTGGTCGATATTGAGATTGAAGGCCATATGATCTTCTTTTGGTCTAATCATAACTTTTTTGGTATGTTAAAGATTTTTATTTACTTATAATACAAATATTTTTTAAAATAAATAAAAGATAAAATCTTGGCTCAATTTTTGAACTATATCAATTGTACAAGCCATCTTTACAATCATATATAAATTTCATTGGTTCAAAAAATTGTTAGTAACTGTGTCATTCTTAAGCTTGTTGGGTCATAAATTTATGTCGACACATGCATAGACTTTGTGTGTAGTCTTTTGCTTACTCACCTTGTTCGAATAAAGTGGGATAAACTATGGGGATCATGTCTTTCCTAGTATACGAAACTTTGAATAGGTAAAAAAATGTCTTAAGCTATAGTTTAATGTTGGAATATTGAAGTCTAGGGTAGTGTAGGTTTATAAGGAATTATTTAGTATTGTTGTATGAAATATAAGCTTTATGACCAAGTAAAGTTGACCATAATTTGCTTATAATCATTAAATGCTTTACAAATAATTATGAAGGGATATTAGGTAGGCTTTACTTATCTTTGTGTTGATATCAGAGAAGTTTCAGGTAAATTAAGGTGGAATGAAATTGCTTGAGAAAAGCTCTAGGAACATTTAAATTCATTTTAATCTTAATAAGGGTTTTATTATAATTGAAATTTTAACTAATGTGGAATATCATGATGATTTCTAAGGTCCTACCACAAGGGAATGATCTGAAGCAAAGCAAGTGCAATAGGGAGTAATTTAAGGTCTATAAGATCTTGACAAAGTAGGCAACAAGTTAATTATAATGTTTTCTCATGTGGTGGTGGAAGAGTAATCTAGGTAGTGATAGAAAAATAAGAATTCAACATTTGATCAAAATTTATATCCAAACTTACGAGATTTAAAAGTGTAAGATTTTCTTTAAAGAATATGATAGAAAAGTATAGATTCAATGTTTGGGATATTAAAGAATTATTAATACACTTTTTATAAGTTTTAAATTAGTGATTAAATACTTATAAATTCATTAATCTTTTATTTGTAGCAAAAAAATTGTCTTTATGTATTAGGCTTGTGATTAGAATATGATAAGGTCAATATAGAGATGAATAAAAGTTATAGAGAATATGGTGAAGTTTATATGACTATTTTAAAGGGGATGGGACATTTCATTGGATTGAGGGAGGAAAAGATTTAAGGTTAGCCAAGCCTTATGTGGAGGAGGGGAATTAGAATGGGAGAAAAGAAGAGTAAAAATTAAAAAAAGATGATTAAAAGCTTACCAACTCTTTAGGAACATAACACAAAGCTTTGGTAAGGAGTATAGAAACCACAAAGACACATAAAATAAAATTTGTGCAATCAAAATATAATTTTAGTTTTGTTCAATGAAATTAAATGCATAAAGTAATTTCTATTTGTAGATTTTTTTTGCTTAACTAAATTTGTAAAATTTTACGATACAATAAAACACTATAACTAGTTTTTCTTGATGAAATGTGAGAAAAAAAATATTATATTCATTAAAGTTTTCAAAATCAATAAAATTTAACAAAATAAAATAAGACAAGTAGAGTGATCGTAAAATCATGCTTCCCTCTTTGATTGGTATGACTGAAATACCCATCATGAGGCCTCAAATTAAACTTCTTGATTATTCTCTAATATTTTTAGAGGTGTGATCCATGAGCTACTTTAAGGGGCTTTGCAAGATAAATAGTCAAATTCTTCATGGAATACCCATGTTAATAACCTTGTACTGGCCTTGTGTGTGAATGTTATATCAAAAATTTTGAAAAATTTTGATGGGTTACTTTAAAACTTAATGGAAAAAAGATAATATGGGTTTACTTTAATCTTCCAATATTAAATTTAAAAATTTTGAATTTTGACTTTGAAGATATTTAATTTTTATTTTAGAAACATTTGTTTAAGGGTTATCATCATCCATGACCAACCAAGTATCCATTCATTTGAAACCAACGAAGTTGTGAATTATAGAGGGTGGTTGGAGAGGTTTTAATGACTCTTCATTTGATAATGGTTGACCATTTTTTATTTTCTTAGATTTTTTTTTTAATTTCTTGGGTTTATTATACTTTTTCAATAAATTATGGTTTTAAAATGAAAAGTATTTTGCATTTCAAGAGGGAGGGAGAGAGGGAAAGAAAGAGAGAGAGAGAGAAAAAAGTGATTCCTCTTGGTGTAGGTTAGGTGGCTAACCTCTTTATTCTTCTTTGGTGGAAGGAACTAATCATCTTAGTGGCTTTTGTGCTTTTCTAATATTCCATCCTTTATTATTTGCATTTTTTTCAATCCCTTACACACCAATAGATACATCTCAGCATTAGAGTTTATGAAGGTTGGCTTGCCTTAATTTGGTTAAGAAGATTATACTGGTACTAGGTGTTGAATTAGTCAAAAATAGCTAAGGGCCAATTGCAATAAATTTATTTATGATTGATATATTAAAATTTCTCTGTGAATTTAAAAATTATCAATTATGATCAATTTGTAGCTTTGGCCTTAGATGGCCAATTAAATCCATTTAGGCTAAACGGAGTTAAAGCGTTTAATCATGATACAACAATGCACTATTTGACTTTATTAGATCATTTCTAGAATAATTGGAACTATTAAGTGGATTGACCAAATTTAATTTATCCAATTCCATCTTATGGGTTAACTGATCAAGTTTTTCTATTTGGCCAAGTTAGGTTTCAAGAGGGTGCAACCTAGTCCAACAGTAAATTATAGTTAATTACCTCATTGCTTAGTAATTTATATCCTAAATAGTAGTTTTGGTAATGCAACTTGATTATTAAATTCAAAATCACTAAGCATGTCAAATAGTATGGAGGATTTGGGGGTATGTTGGCCACATGTAAAATTTAAGCTCATAAGTCAAGATCAAAGAATCTCATACTCAATCACAATGCATAAATATGTGACTAAACTATTTAGGGGAAAAAAAACTAGAAGCTTGTAACTTTAATTTAGTCCTCTTGAAATTGATAGGTTCAAGTTAAGAAATATGTTTAAAGATTTAAAAAAAACATATGATCATGAAACATACAAAGTAAAATATTCTAAAATATTATGAACATACCTTAAACCCTAAAATATTATGAACATACCTTAAACCAAAAAGAAAAAAAAAACAAGTATGTGATAAAGATAAAAAATCTTTTGAATAAATTTTTTAGCATTATTATTGCGATAAAAAAATTGTATATGAATATGTTTGATAAGTGTAAAATTTCAAATAATAATGGATCACATATTGAAGAGTGTGATATTCATAACTTTTCTATTAAAATGTGCAAAACATATGTGACGGTTGTTATTCTTTTAATGTGTTCATCAATATTTACACACGTGTGTGTGTTTGTGTGTGTGTGTGTGAGAGAGAGAGAGATAAACAGACACACACACACATATATACATGGTTTAGAGTTTTTGTATGTATGTGTGTATGTTTGTATGTATGTATATATACATACATACATATATATACATACATATATATACATATATACATATATATANATGATTAATATTCTATGATTAGATTCTCCTAGAAATGTCTTTTATCATAATTGTTTACCTCTTTTTTGGTTGAGGTTTAGTTTTTCCTCTTTAGTAGCTTAGGATCTAGCCATAGAACTTTCCTATTAACTATTTCTAGAGGACTAGAAAGGAACACTCACCATTAGAAGTTTCAAATTCTTCTTTACTAAACTTGAAGTTCCACATGTTGTTCCTAATTTCTAGCACTTAGTAGGTGGGGTCAATATAGAAAAGCTCAAGGGGAGTCCCCCATNTTTTTAATATAAACAATAATTTTTAATTCTTCCCCCAACCCCTAACATCTTATGGCTACTGATGCGACTTTTTTATATGCTTAATTTTATATATTCTATATAGTCACAATGATATAAATGCAAGTATATCTATCGCTCAAGTAATACAGGATACTAATGGAGTCCTGTTTAACGATCCCACAAGGAAGCAAGGTAAGAGGTCCTTAGCAAAAGTTCTAGTTTACTNCATAGTCACAATGATATAAATGCAAGTATACCTATCGTTCAAGTAATACAGGACTCTAATGGAGTCCTGTTTAACGATCCCACAAGGAAGCAAGGTAAGAGGTCCTTAGCAAAAGTTCTAGTTTACTACTATCAAACCTTAGAATGGAATGTCGATTAAAATATTGTTTTATTTAGCAACTACTCCTAAATGCAAATGTTTAATGTACTAATAATAACTATTCCTTAATGCAGATGTTAATTTTAAAGATAACCCTTTCTGGATGAATTGGTTTGAGGAATTTTAAGATGTTAAAAACTATTTTTTTTATGTAGTGATTTGAATAATGTAGAGGAATGAGATACATTAAATATTGTATGTGCCAAAAAAAAGCAATTTTAATTCTCTACCCTGATTCAGTGCTATAGAAAATCATTGACTAATCTCAGATTTAGTCCCTAAATCCGTGGCTAGGCTAGAAGGATACTGACTCCCACTACAGAGCTCCCACTTCCCTTCCCCTGAAGGTTAACTCTCATTTTAGATCTTAAACACTAAGACCGAATTGGGGGTTTTAGTCTGTCACTCTAAAATCTCCAATTCTACACCCAATAATATATATTTCCTTATTTATTTACACTTAATTCCATGAACAAAATACTCCTTCATGGAATCAAATGTGGTTCCACTTTGATGAGAATTACACCGCCCTCTCGGATTTTGTTGCAATTATAACGAATTTTAACACTACAACAGACCTTTATTGTAATGTAAGTGAAGTGCAAGTAAAAACCATCACATTTGTAATTAAAACTTCTTCTAGCATGCATCCCAAAATCCTAAACATGAATCCTACTCATTGCAAAAGAAAAGTAAAAGGAAATTAATGGCATAATTCTCTCATGACACTATTTCCTAATACGAAGAAATAGTAATAGAAACACATAACAAAGCATGAAGAAAACACAACGAAAAATTTCATTAAATCAAAGAAAAATCACTAGATAAGTGTTTGCAAAATCAAAAGATAATGAAGAACACAATACTTAGTTTTTTTCTCTTGAAAGAAAGATGAAAATCTCTCCCACAAAGTCTCTCGCTGATCCATGCAATGCCAGAACATTCCCTTACATTTTCTCTCAAAATCCCCTCACTTATCTCTCCAAAAAAGTAGAAACCTACTTTTCTACTTCTATTCTAAGATTTCTAAACATTTTCCCACTCACACACACCACTTTTTCTGACATAAAAGCATTTTATTATAGTGCAGGGACGAATTTCCTAAGAGATGTCTCAAGCAACCCTCCAAAAAGCGTCCAAATACATTGAATCTTCTAGAAATTTGCCCAGCATCGCGTCCAAACCATCCCAGACGTTGTCGGCGCAGTTTTGGGCGCCGTCGACGCCATTTTAATGTCGTTTTCTGCTCTCTCGCATTGTCAGCGCCGGCTCTGGCGCTGTCAGCGCCCACCCTGCGCAGCTCCACCATTTTGCTTCGTTTGACTCCGTTTTTCTCTGTTTCAGTTGCATTTATAAAAAAAACATTCCTTTAAAGTGTAATTTCATTCAAAATATGTGAGAAGTGTAAAAGAGATTAAGCATAGAAAGACATATTAAAATGTGTCAAGACAGAATTTTATTTTTTGCTCGTTTTTGCTCCAAATTGCACTGATATTGCTTCTTTTTCTCCAAAACTCCATTTCTTGTCCCTAAAACCAATAATATGCAAAATAACTTCCTTTAAAGTGTAATATCATTAAAAATCATTAAAATTGAGCCAAAAATATATATGAAAAACTAATCATTTTTTAGGCGTATCAGCTACATGATTAGGGTTGTCAAAACGACTCTTTGTTAATGAACAACTCGTGCTCGACTCGCTAAGAAAACGAGCGAACTCGAACACACTTTTTGAGCTCGAAATATAAACGTGGCGAACACGAGCTGAGTCTGGGCTAGCTCGTGTTCGGCTCATTTAGACCGCTAGTCGTAGACGATATGTAATCATTTTAATCTTGAACTTTTATTAAGATATTTTTTATAAAAAAATTTTAAAACAAAAATGTAGGTAACAAACATAAAAATAATGTTTATCTTTCTCCTTTTTATTTTTTTTCTGCTTTTTATTTCTCAAGGGAATACTTTATTTTTAAAACATTAAAAAAAAAGATTTTTTCGTGTTTTTAAAACATAACAAAAAAAATTTGCAGCGTTTCGTTGCTGGGTGGAACAAGGAAGATGTTATATATGACTTAAGAGGAAGAACATAATATTTAAGCACACGTGGACTCAAGCATTTTATAAAAAAGTATACTTTTTTTATAAAAAAATAAAAAAAATTCCATCCAAATTTATATTATATATTGTCTTTTTAAAAATATATAAATCGTAACGGTAGAAGAGACGATCCTTAAAAACTGAAAATATAAAACAAAATANGCGTAATATTTAAGCACACGTGGACTCAAGCATTTTATAAAAAAATATACTTTTTTTATAAAAAAATAAAAAAAATTCCATCCAAATATATATTATATATTTTCTTTTTAAAAATATATAAATCGTAACGGTAGAAGAGACGATCCTTAAAAACTGAAAATATAAAACAAAATAAAAATAAAACAGATTAAGACCCAAAAAATAAAAATAAAAAATAAAAAGTTCTCTCAAATAAGTCGAGGTTATATTTTGTATAAAATTATCTTAAACTGAGATGCTATTTGGGTGAGCTTAGAGGCTTAAGCTTGATTTAAGGCGCAACCGAATAGCTCAAAAGAAATTGCCAAATAATAGTTTTTTTATTAAAAAAACATAACCGAATGGCATAGAATGTTATATGAACATTTGAACTGAAGTTTTTGTTTTGTTCTCTTGCTTTTTTTTAGTTAATTTTCTAAAAGAGGATATACACCAAAAGATAAGTTTTAAATTTAAATTTTTAACCTTAATTATTAAAAATTTACCTTCTAAATTTATTTTTACTCATAATAAAGGTTCAAAACTTGACAAATGGCNTGATATACACCAAAAGATAAGTTTTAAATTTAAATTTTTAGCCTTAATTATTAAAAATTTACCTTCTAAATTTATTTTTACTCATAATAAAGGTTCAAAACTTGACAAATGGCACATGTGAACTCTCTTAAACTAATTATCCGAATATCCCCATTGGCGCTCTGTCCGTCTTGTTGGGCAAGCTTTCATCATTTTCTCCAAGGCTTTTTGAGCCTCAAATCCGTTGAGATTTTACAAAAACCCTAACATCTGATACGGCAAATGCCTGACTTTTNGTCTCTTAAACTAATTATCCGAATATCCCCATTGGCGCTCTGTCCGTCTTGTTGGGCAAGCTTGCATCATTTTCTCCAAAGCTTTTTGAGCCTCAAATCCGTTGAGATTTTACAAAAACCCTAACATCTGATACGGCAAATGCCTGACTTTTATTTCATCTTATTTTATCTAAATTAAGTATTGGATGTTCTTGTTTTACTTTCCTGTATTTTATCTAAATTTTATGCAAACATATTATATTTTATGATGCTAACCATGCAGCGATAGTGGAGGACTAGGTACGCATTTACATTTCATGTACTACAATTTTCCTATTTACCTTACAACATTTTTTACTTGTATTTATTTATTTTACATGCAAAACTAAACCAAAACTGAAAATAAAAACATATTTTCAAAAATTAAACCTACACTTTCAAAACAGTGAACAAACATAACACACTCCTTTNCTGTATTTATTTATTTTACATGCAAAACTAAACCAAAATCGAAAATAAAAACATATTTTCAAAAATTAAACCTACACTTTCAAAACAGTGAACAAACATAACACACTCCTTTTGGGTTTACGAGAATTTCTCGGATGAAGTAACCTAAGGTTGCTAACTAGAGTTTTCCAGTTTAAAGGAGTTTGATAACTTGTTTAAATTAACTAAACTCAAGAGAAAAAAG
>JXCR01148048.1:303473-343183 GCA_002079205.1 Phalaenopsis hybrid cultivar
TATCATAAAAAAAACTATAGAGGTGTAAACAGAAAAGACAAGTATGTAGCAATAAGTGAATCTCAGTTCAACATGTTTAACATGAAATTTGCTTTTAAAAATTCTATAGTTTCACAGCAAGTGTGTTCCACAATCAAGTCCAAAAAGTAGCAAAAACTAATCTCATTCATTCATAGTTGAAGTAATAAATATAGACCATATACAAAATTAATATAAAAGAAAATACATCAGTCTAAAACTCACAGGAAAACATAAAAATATAAGTTTATCTACATGATCCCAAGAAAATATAGTAGTGTAAAATTTATAAAGTTAACTCCGCTTTGCAACGACGCCAAAAACTTGATGTGGTCTATTATGAATAATAACGTTAAGCACATAAAGTTGGGATTCTATGCAAGTATACACATCGTTATCAAGTAATATAAGACTTTTATTTTAAGTCCCAAATATCGATCTCACAAGGAAGGTTTAAATTTGAAATGATAAATTAGCTAGGAAATTTACAAAATTCAAACGAAATTATTGTCACTAGTTTTGAAAGTTTAAGATATTATCAAAGTTAAATTATTTACTACTAGCAAAATTTAAAAACAGGTTTTAAAATTAAAAACTACTAAACTATGTTTATGTGATGAAGTTTTCTAATGTGAAAAAATATCATTCCCATTACAATGAGTTTTTGGTGAAATAAGATGAGAAAAATGGTTTAAATATGTATTGTGCCAAATAGGAGTAATTTTAATTCTTTACCCTGATTTAGTGTTATAGGAAATTATTGATTAATCTTAGGTTTAGTCCTTAAATCCGTGGCTAGGCTAAGAGGATACTGGCTCCCACTCCAGAGCTCATACTTCCCTTCCCCTGAAGGCTAACTCTTGCTTTAATTTTTAAACACTAAGATTGAATTGGGGATTATTACGAGGATGATGGCTCCCACTCTAGAGCTCCTACTTCTCTTCCCTCAAGGTTAACTCTCGCTTTAGTTATTAAACACTAAGATCAAATTGGAGATTTTTAGTCTGTCACCTTAGAAATCTCCAATTCTACGCCCAACAAAGTATATTTCCCTATGTATTTGCACGTAATCCCATGAACGAAATACTCCTTCATGGACTTAAATGTGATTCTCACTTTGTTGTAGAACTCATACTCCATATTCCAGATCATATGTTTTGCAACATATTTTAAAAATTTAAATGACCAGATCAAGAAGTAAATTAAGAGTAGAGTTGAAAAACCATCCCAATTTATTTTAAATTTTAACATTAGCACATCCACATTATCTCCTCATTTCACCATACCACAGAGTAGGGAGAAAGATAAAGGAATCTACTCAGATTTCATGAGAAACATATAACAAAACACAAATTTCATATATAAAATAAAGTTCATATAATAATAATAAACAAACAACAGTTATCTGAAACTCTTTCTCAAAGAAAATCATTTGTAGCATCTCTTAGGAAATGTGGGAAGAAGAATTCTCTCACTTCTCTTCCTCTCCAACACTTCTTAGAGAAGAATTCACACTTAAACTCACCACAAAAACTCAAAACTATAAAAACAATAACTAACTAATAGTGTGGAATGGTGTGGAATGTAGGTGTGTGAAGAGGAAAATTGAAATGAGTGGAAGAAGTTGAAATGGTGTGAAGGGGGGGGGTGGTTTTCTGATCAACTTTTGGCCCTAAATAGAGCCTAGGTCAGTTCTCAAATAGGTACATCCAAAAACTCTTTAAAAAGAGTCCAAATTTGTCGAATCTTCTCGAAACAGGGCTGCCACCGACACTGGCGTTAGAGTCCCATAATTAAATCCCAAGTTTCTATCAAATGGCACCGTCGGCGCCCAGTCTGGCGCCGTAGGCGCTGAACAAATTTTTAACTTCTTCATTTTTGCTACAAATTTCATCATTTTTGCTTCATTTTTGCTCTAAGTCCTCAAAATCAATAACCTGCAATAAAACATAGAAAATACCTTCCATCAAAGTATAATGTCATAAAAAATGAGTATAAAATATGGGTCTAAAATTTATATTAACTTTAAAGATTTTTTATAAAGTTTAATATTTTCTTCTTATATGAATCTCTAAGATTCTTAATACTTCAAAAATACAAATTCTTTTACTAAAAAATAGAAAAACATAATCTTATTCTATCATACCAAATAATCTTAATCTTTAAAATTAACCTTTATTTTTTAAAAATTTTACTTACTATATATTTAGAAACATAGATATAGTTATCTAAGATTGCCCTATAATACCAAAGGTCATGCTAAATTTTTAAAATATTTTAAAAATATAACTAGTTGAAGGTTAAGTTTATTTTCTTTTAAAAGGAATTTCTCTTCCCCACGAACTTAAATTTTTAAAAGATTTTAAATGAATAACTTAAAAAATTAAGGGTTAAAGAAAACATTTAATACAAAAAGAAAAGACATACGTGATGAAGGTTCTGATTTGAAACTTAACTGTGAAATATTGCACGTGCTAATATAGAAAGCTACAAGACTTAAAACATTAAATAAAACATAATACATATAAAAATTTGCTGAGAAAGAATTAACTACAAATACAACTAACAAAGTACTAAAAACTAATAAAAACATTAAAAACAGACTCATAAATCCACAGTTCATAACACAACATACAAAAAAAAGTACCACAATCCACAAACAAAGAGTCTAAAAAATAAACTACAATTCAACATAAACTGAACAAAAATCTAACTAAAACATCACCAATCATCGTCTTCTTGTTCTTCTTCTTCCATGTCCAAATTCTGTTGCTGATATGGAGTAAAAATAGGGTGAGTGGGAAACTGAACTGAGTGATCACCCTTTCATGAATTTGACCATTGCATCATCGTAAATAGCATCATATTCAAACTTTTGTTTATCAAATCATCAAAGTGAGCATTTCTGCCCTCCATATTTTTCATCTTATTATCCATTCTCAAAATATCTCCTTGTTGGATCATCATTTGTTCCGTAAGTTCTTAGATAATAGGGGTACTATAAGTACCTGAAGTAGAAGGAATATCCCTGGTCCTACTTCCAGATCTCCATCCAACATGAGATTCATAAGTCTTTATATTGGCAGGTACAATAGGTCGTAGAGGTTCAATCCTCTCTTCCTCTGGTCTATAATCAATTCTTGCTTATTCACATAATATGAAGATCAGGGCAGGGTGTGCTAAACCTCCAGTAGTTTCTCCAAAAGTAATAGATCTAGGTTTCTATAAATAATAGAGTCGACATCTATTATTTTCATCTACTGGATACATAAGTTTAAGATGGCTCTATCCCTTATAACCTCACTATGATGATTTATTGGTATTATTCTTCCAGAAATAAAATAGTGTCAGGCCTTAGATACAACATTTAACATAGAAAGAGGAAAGTTTACCTTAACTCCATTCTTCACCTTCCAAGTTCCTCTTCTATCAGTAAGAAAAGAAATAACTTCATCCAATGCCTCATTTGTAGTAGAAAATGACTTATATTGACAGATATACACATCTTCCAACTGATAAAATTCATTAATTTTACACGGAGTAAACTCCATAATTTTTCCATGAACAAATCAAAGTCTTCATAAGTCTCCTTGAAATTGGCATACAACTCTATCATGATGCCAATAATAGCCTCGACCGTAAAGTAGCAGAATTTCTCCCATTATGGAGCATTGATTATTCTTTCAACATCTCCTCCCAGATTTTCAAATCCTTGATCTGGAATTACTTTTTTAGTGTTACGTAGATTATTGAGCAAATGTTTGCCTTGTAATTGACAAACTTTTGATCATCAAAATCCTCTTTTCACTTTTTCTTGCTCATTTTAGGTGCCATGGTAAATCTAGAGAAGATGAAATCCAAGCTTTTCTTACCTTAAAATTGACTTAAATCCGAGCAATAACAAGCCCTAGGTGCAAAAACCAGAGGTTGAAGGTGAATCAAGGAGTTAAAATGGCATTTCACTGTGCAAATCATGAATTTTAAAGGTGTTAGGGTTGGTACGGGTCGAGGGCACTGTCGGTGCCCATCCGGCGCCAGAGGCCAAAATTTCACAATTTAGATTTTTTCAATTTTCAATTTCCTCTCAACTTACTCCAAAGTTTATTTAGTCTTTTTGAACATTATTTTTCATCTATAAATAATTCCCAAACAAACATTTTCACAAACAACACCAAACTAATATTTATGTATGAAAATATACTTTTTACAAATACATTTTTCTAATCACATTTCTACATATTCAAAGAAAACTAACTTATAATTCGGCGTCGAAATTAAGCCACAACACTAAAACGCTAACACAAAACTATACATATAATCGAAGTTCTAAAGAAAAGTAAAGCAAATTAAATCCACACAATTACATTAAAGCATAATCTTTTCAAATAGTAGTGAGTCCAACTTCTTCAATTAATCTGCCTCTTCTTCAGCATTTTCTCCTCCAATATCTTCCATAGACATGTAATGAACATATAAATTGTAGAAGGGGTTGATACGAGAACTGATCAATCAAATTTTCATCGATCCATCCATTTTTCTTAAACATCTATACCAATCCTGCTTCAACTATTCATATATGATAAAAGTTCTCCTTCATTCTCCAATCTAGGTGATCAAAAAGGTAGTTAAGATTTTCTATTGCATTCGTAATACTCTGAAGTTCTCTTTCTATCTTCTCCATTCTCTTCTCCTAAGATATTAAACTTCCAACTGCCGGTGGCATCAATGGTGTTGAAGCATGTTATGAATGATCCAAAATACAATCTAATGTTTCATTTCCATTTCCTATGTAATTTCCATCAATAGGAATCATGGGCTCCCAAGGTAGTAAAACATTTTCCCAACTTTCATATGAAACTTGAGATTGACTGCAAAGTAGAAAATTTGTAGAAGGATGCCCAAGTCCATATATTGGCCCATTAATGATAATACCATAACAAATTTAAAAATAATACGCCCTATATTAATTGGTTTTTCCATTTGAATGCAATAGTTTAGAATGACACTTTCTTTTGTAACTCTACTAATCTTCATGGTAGGNCAATTTTTCCACGAACAAATCAAAGTCTTCATAAGTCTCCTTGAAATTGGCATAGAACTCTATCATGACGCCAATAATCGCCTCGACCGTAAAGTAGCAGAATTTCTCCCACTATGGAGCATTGATTATTCTTTCAACATCTCCTCCCGGATTTTTAAATCCTCGTTCTGGAATCACTTTTTTAGAGTTACGTAGATTATTGAGCAAATGTTTGCCTTGTAATTGACAAACTTTTGATCATCAAAATCCACTTTTCTCTTTTTCTTGCTCATTCTAGGTGCCATGGTAAATCTAGAGAAGATGAAATCCAAGCTTTGTTTACCTTAAAATTGACTTAAATCCGAGCAATAGCAAGCCCTAGGTGCAAAAACCAAGGTGAATCAAGGGGTAAAAAATGGCATTTCACTGTGCAAATCATGAATTTTAAAGGTGTTAGGGTTGGTACGGGTCGACGGCACTGTCGGTGCCCATCCGGCGCCGTCGGCGCCAGAGGCCAAAATTTCACAATTTTGATTTTTTTCAATTTTCAATTTTCTCTCAACTTACTCCAAAGTTTATTTAGTCTTTTTGAACATTATTTTTCATCTATAAATAATTCCCAAACAAACATTTTCACAAACAACACCAAACTAATATTTATGTATGAAAATATACTTTTTACAAATACATTTTTCTAATCACATTTCCACATATTCAAAGAAAACTAACTTATAATTCAGCGTCGAAATTAAACCACAACACTAAAACGCTAACACAAAACTATACATATAATTGAAGTTCTAAAGAAAAGTAAAGCAAATTAAATCCACACAATTACATTAAAGCATAGTCTTTTCAAATAGTAGTGAGTCCAACTTCTTCAATTAATCTGCCTCTTCTTCAGCATTTTCTCCTCCTCCAATATCTTCCATAGACTTGTTGTATGAACATATAAATTGTAGAAGGGGTTGATACGAGAACTGATCAGTCAAATTTTCATCGATCCATCCATTTTTCTTAAACATCTATACCAATCCTGCTTCAACTATTCATATATGATAAAAGTTGTCCTTCATTCTCCAATCTAGGTGATCAAAAAGGTAGTTAAGATTTTCTATTGCATTCGTAATACTCTGAAGTTCTCTTTCTATTTTCTCCATTCTCTTCTCCTAAGATATTAAACTTCCAACTGCTGGTGGCATCAATGGTGTTGAAGCATGTTATGAATGATCCAAAATACAATCTAATGTTTCATTTCCATTTCCTATGTAATTTCCATCAATAGGAATCATGGGCTCCCAAGGTAGTAAAACATTTTCCCAACTTTCATATGAAACTTGAGATTGACTGTAAAGTATAAAAATTGTAGAAGGATGCCCAAGTCCATATATTGGCCCATTAATGATAATACCATAACAGATTTGAAAATAATACGCACTATATTAATTGGTTTTTCCATTTGAATGCAATAGTTTAGAATCACTTTCTTTTGTAACTCTACTAATCTTCATGGTAGGTAGTAGTTTTGCAAATATGAAGAAATGCTATTGTTTTGAAATTGGTTTAAGCAACGAAGCAGATAAACTAATGTATCTCTCATCTCTGATTTCCCAATTATCAAGTTCATCCATCAGAAAATTATATACTTCTTGCATCATATCTTTCATTGGGATAAAATTTGTATAATGACAGATTGGAATGTTTTCTATCATATACAAATCATTAATCCGAGCCGGAGTAAATGGTACAACCTTATCTTGAACGTAGACAACTCCTTGGGTAATTCCATGTAGGTTGGCATAAAACTANCGAAGTAAATGGTACAACCTTATCTTGAACGTAGACAACTCCTTGGGTAATTCCATGTAGGTTGGCATAAAACTATTTTACTATGGGTACTACAACTACAGCGGTAGTGTAGCACAGAACTTTCCAACGTCTTTGTACAATGATTTTCTCGATCTGTGAACTTGGATTACTAACTCCATGATTGAACAAAGCCTCTCTAATTGATAAGTCTCTTCTTTGTGATGATTTTAACGTATAATCTCTGCTCGTCAAAACTTATAAACTTTCTTCTATTAAAAACTTCATACTTTGAAGTATTTCTGGAATTGGAAGTCATANTAAAGCCTCTCTAATTGATAAGTCTTTTCTTTGTGATGATTTTAACGTATAATCTCTGTTCGTCAAAACTTATAAACTTTCTTCTATTAAAAACTTCATACTTTGAAGTATTTCTGGAATTGGAAGTCATAGAATTCAAAATTAAAAAATTTCTGGACATCCAAGTCAGTTTTTAGGACTTTAAAAACACCTCTCGGCGGTTATTATGGAGCGAAATCCCACCAAAGTCTTCCATAACCATTCAGCACGTGAAAAATACTCGGGACGCCATCGATGCTTTCGACGGCGCTATCTGCCCCATGGCCATTTAGTCGGGCGCCGTCGACGCTAGTGGTTTTTTTGTTCATTTTAATTCCAAATTTTCCTCCAATACCAATATTTATCTTAATTTATGATATATAAAATTGTGTAGGACTTAAAAATAGTATTATTTCCTAATACTTAAATACTCTTTTTAACAAAATAGTAATATAAAGATAAATATTTTTATATATGGGTTGCCTCCTATAAAACGCTTGGTTTAACGTCGTCAGCCCGACATACCATTGGTTTAGTTGGGTTGACTTAACATTAAAACTTCTTTANGATTTATGATATATAAAATTGTGTAGGACTTAAAAATAGTATTATTTCCTAATACTTAAATACTCTTTTTAACAAAATAGTAATATAAAGATAAATATTTTTATATATGGGTTGCCTCCTATAAAACGCTTGGTTTAACGTCGTCAGCCCGACATACCATTGGTTTAGTTGGGTTGACTTAACATTAAAACTTCTTTAAATTGAGGTATGTGTCTTTCATAATAATATTTTAATCGACGCCCATTAACTTTAAATATCTTTCCAGTTTTAGGATCCTTAATAACAATAGTTCCATAACGATAGACTTTAATCACTTTAAATGGTCCTAATAATCTGGATTTAAGTTTTCATGGAAATAATCTCAATCTTGTATTATATAATAGAACTTCTTGTCCAGGTTCAGACTTCTTATTAATAATCTTCCGATCATGTCACATTTTCATTTTCTCCTTATAGATTCTTGCACTATCATATGCTTCATTTCTAATCTCCTCAAGTTCATTGAGTTGCAATAATCTTTTCTCACCAGAATCTTTTAGATTAAAATTAAATTCCTTAATATCCCAAAATGCTTTATGCTCCAATTCTACTGGTAAGTGACATATTTTTCCAAAAGTAGCTCTGTGTAGGGACATTCGTATAGGAGTCTTATAAGCAATTTTGTATGCCCATAATGTAGTATCTAATCTAGCAGACCAGTACAATATATAGAAATTTACAGCTTTTTCTATAATTTGTTTTATTTCATGATTCGATATTTCTACTAGACCGCTAGTCTAAGATGAGAAGAAGTAGAAAATCTATGCATAATATCATGTTTCCTTATCAATTTTTTGATCTTCTTATTTTTAAAATGAGATCCTCCATCAGTAATAATTACTCTTGGCATTCCATATCTTGTAAAAATATTTTTTTAAAAAAATTTAGAAACACTCCCAGTATCACAATTAGGTACAACAATAGCTTCAATCCATTTGGACATATAATAAAAAAAAGTAATATATATAAGTTTCCAAATGAAGGCATAAATGGTCTCAAAAAATCTAATCCCCACACATTTGAAATTTTAACTTCCAAAGTGTAATTTAGAGACATTTCATTTTCTCTAGAAATATTTCCTACTCGCTGACATCGATCACATATTTTAATATGTTTATTAACATCTCTAAAAAAGTAGGCCAATAAAATCCTGCTTGCAAAATTTTATAAGCAATTCTATTTATTCCAAAATGTCCTCTAAATTCAGAATCATGTCATCTTTCAATTATTTGTTGAGTTTCTTCATAAGGCACACCTTCTAATAATTAGATCTTTACATTGTTTATATGAACATGGGTCATCCCAAAAATAAAATTTTGAAGCATATATAAATTTCTTTAATTGTTGATTCTTAATATCTGATGATAGAATATCACTTACAATATAATTTACTANGAATATGGGTCATCCCAAAAATAAAATTTTAAATCATATATAAATTTCTTTAATTGTTGATTCTTAATATCTGATGATAGAATATCACTTACAATATAATTTACTATATTGACATACTGCGGTGTATCTATTTCATCAATACTATATAATTGTTCATCAGAGAAATTTTCTAAAATTTCAATTGCAAAATTAGTTAATATTTCTTTTTCTAATCAAGATAAATGATCAACTATTTGATTGTCATTTCCCTTTCTACCAACTACAGAAAAATCAAACTCTTGCAATAGAAGTATCCATCTAANTGCGGTGTATCTATTTCATCAATACTATATAATTGTTCATCAGAGAAATTTTCTAAAATTTCAATTACAAAATTAGTTAATATTTTTTTTCTAATCAAGACAAATGATCAGCTATTTGATTGTCATTTCCCTTTCTACCAACTACAGAAAAATCAAACTCTTGCAATAGAAGTATCCATCTAATTAACCTTGGTTTAAAATTCTTCTTTTGTATTAATTATTTAATACTAGAATGATCTGTATGCACTATACATTTATTTCTAATTAAGTAAGGCCTAAATTTATCAAAGGCATAGACAATAGCTAATAACTCTCTTTCAGTAGTATTGTAGTTAATTTTAGCATCATTCAGAGTTTTACTAGCATAATATATTACTTTCAAAACTTTGTTATGTCTTTGTCCTAACACAGCTTCAATAGCATAATTACTAGCGTCACACATTATTTCAAAGAGTTTTTCTCAATCAGGTGGTACTATTATAGGTGTAGTGATTAATTTTTCTTTCAATAATTCAAATGCTTATATGCATTCCTCATTAAAATCATATTTCATGTCTTTTTCTAAAAGTTGGCATAATAGCTTATTCATTTTTGAAAAATTCTTTATATAACGCTTGTAAAAACCACCATGTCCTAGAAAACTTCTTACCCCTTTGACCGTAGTCGGTGGTGATAATTTTTCTCATTATCACAATACTCCTCTAGCCTTAATTTTTCTTCAAACACTTCATTAACTTGCTCATTACTCAGATAATAAATAACTTCCATCCTAAAACATTCATTATCTCTTTCTATTACAGGATATTTCATAGATTTTACAATATTAAATGTTACTTCTTGATCATTGACTCTCATTATTAGTTCTCCTTTTTGCACATCTATCACAGCTCTCCCTATTGCAAGCAATGGTTTTCCCAAAATAATAGGAATTTCGTTATCTTCTTCCATATCTAATACTATAAAGTCTATAAGGAAAATAAATGTATCCACTTTTACTAATACATCTTCTATAACTCTTTTAGGATAAGTCATTGATTGATCAACTAACTGAAGAATTATAGTAGTAGGGGAAATCTCTGATAAATCTAAACGTTTAAAAATTGATAGAGGCATAAGATTGATAGTCGCTCCTAAATCAAATAAGGATTTTCTATAAAACTTTTCACCATTTGCACAAGGTATAGTAAAACTACCAGTATCTTTTAACTTTTCAAGAAGATTTTTCTAGATAATAGCGCTACACTCTTAACTAAGTGCAACAGTCTCATGAGTTGCAAACTTCCTTTTCTTATTTAGTATATCTTTCATAAATTTTACATAACTTGGCATTTGTTCCAAAGCCTCAATAAAAGGAATGTTTATTATTAACTTTTTAAGAATTTCTAAAAAATTTGTAAATTGTTTGTCTTTATTCTTCTATTTTAGTCGTCGTGGAAACAGAGGTGATGGCTTTTCTAAGATAACTTGTGTTTGTTCATTTTCAGTATGGTCATTTTTCATCTCATCCTTCTCCTCATCAACTTTTGTTTCTCTTTGGATTCTTATTTCAATATCTTTTCCACTTCGGAATTGAATTGCTTTATTTTGTTTTTTATTTTGATCTTTGGGATTAGCTTCTACCATACTCGGAAGATTTCATGAAGGTCTGTTACTAAGTGCAGTAGCAATATGTCCTAATTAATTTTTAATGTTTTTAATAGCAGCCTCTTGATTTTGTATTTGATTTTCCATATTCAACATTACCACTTCCATTGTTAATTTCTTTTCCTTAACTTGTGGGTTAGGGATAGAGTTAAATCCAGGAGGATAATAAGGTCAATAATTAGGATTACCTTGATTGTTTAAATTTCTTTAGGGGTTCATTAAATTGTTATAATTATTTCAACTAAAATTAGGGTGATTTTTCCATCCAGGATTGTAATAGTTAGAATAAGGATTATTATTTTGATTATTAATAACATTCAAATTTTAATAAAATGATTGAGTATCAATTATCTGTCCTAGTGAATTTTCCTCTAATACAGATGGTATTTGAGAATAGTTTAATCCAGTTTGATCAATTTTTTTTGATATAGGAGTAATTTGAGATGCTAAAATAGACATTACATCAGATTCATGAATATTAGCTACTCTCTTAGGATTTACCCGTTTAGAGGGTCATTGAATATTATTACTAGTCATTTCCTCTATTAAAGAGTATGCTTCATCATAAGGTTTTGACATTAAAGATCCACCAGCAGTAACATCTATAATAGATCTAAGTGATCCTACTAATCCATTGTAAAAAGTTTGAATTATTAACCAATATAGGTAAAGCATGGTGTACTAAGAAGATCTTAAATTCTTTCTCATGCTTCATATATTGATTCCCCTTCAAACTCACAAAAAGATGTAATATCTTTTCTAAGCTTAGCGGCTTTTGAGGGTGGAAAATATTTTGATAGTTCTCCCAAAATTCTGATAGATCCAGGTGCTAGCTTTGGCTTTATCCCTTAATGAAAAAGGAAAAAGTCTAAGCCTAACAACATCATTAGACACTCTGTCATATTTAAAAGTAGCACAAATCTCAAGAAAACTCACAAGATGTAAGTTAGGATCTTCAGTAGGTGCTCCTCGAAACTGATTATTTTGTATCATTTAGATAATAGCAAGTTTAAACTCAAATGAATTAGCAGCAACATCAGGATTTTGAATAGTTAAGTGAAGTTCATCTGCTGTTGGATTAACATAATATTTTAAAGGTCTTTATCAATTTTCATTTATTTGATTATCTAAGTTNCCTTATGTATCACCCCCAAATCTTTAGAGTAAAGTCAGGGAGGTGCTCAGGTGACAATGACCTTAACCAAGGTCATTCAGCTGATTTTTATTGAGCAGTTAAGTCCAACACTTAGGCACTATGGTAGTGGCACCAAGGTGCTTGGGTGCAACACCTTAGTGCTGGTGTATTGGCGCCTACATGCTTGTACACTTCTTAACATTTTGGTGCTAGAGCTATCGAGGCATATTTACACGATCTAAATTTTGTCCCAGTCATTTATATTGAATCTTTTGATCCTCTCCATGTCTTTAGTCACACTAATAAAAATACAAAAAACAATAGATAAATAGGGTTAACTCTTCCTTCTCATCACACCTCCATTTTTTACTTCCAATTTCTAATAGAAACTGCTTCAAATGAACAGCTGGTGCTTTAAAATATTTTAATAGGGTCAAACCTATAGAAAGGATGGTCCTTGATATATTGACTTTTGTATTGCCAATCTCAAGTATTGCCTCATCCTTTAAAGTATGCACCTCTAACAGTAAATAAGGCTAAGGTAATGATCATCCTGGTTTATTGACATGTGATGAAAAATGAGGTGAGATAAAGGATGTAACAAAAGTGAAATGGATCTGTCCTATGTCTAAAATCAACATGTCTCTAGTAATTCTTTAAGTTTGATTGAGAACAAACATGTAGTGGACTAGTTAATCCAACTACAAGCAGAGAAAAAATATAAGCCTAGTCACAACGAGAGGTTAAGGAATCGCCACTGTCGGCACTATTTTTGGAGTGGGGTTTGTCCGTAAGAAGTTGTCGGTCATCGGAATTGAAATCTCGTTGCNGCATCCAAATTCATCGAATCTTCTAGAAATAGGGCTTCCACCGACACTAGCGCCATCGGCGCCAGAGGCCCGTATATAAATACCAAGTTTCTGTTAAATGGCGCCGTTGGCACTAAAAAATTTTAAACTTCTCCATTTTTGCTCCAAAATTCATCATTTTTGCTTCCTTTTTGCTCCAAGTCCTCAAAATTAACATCTTGTAATAAAACATAGAAAATATTTTCCATTAAAGTGCAATATCACAAAAAATGAGTATAAAAATGAGCATATATTTTTTGTGTATCACTACATCCATATGAAAATAACTACTTCTCATCCTCATTATCATCATCAACATCTACCTCCAAGTCCTCATCCATAGGCCTACCATGCTCATACAGCTGGTATGGGGGATAAGCAGGGAACTCCACTGCTTTGTCTCCTCCAATCCACTAGTTCTATCTATATATTTCTAATTGACCAGCAAAAACACAAGCTTCATGATTGCATTAGCATTTGTTCTGCCAATCCAAATGCTCAAAATAATCTGCATTATCATAATCTTGGTTATGAATTGTGTCAATATCATCCTCTATAATCTTCAAGTGCTCATACATCAAAGCCATGCTCATGGAAGGTCGAGGTGGTGCATATGAAGTAGATGGTCTAGAAGAAGGAACCTGATAAAAACTTGCTCCATGCACTGAAATAGCATATTTATCATATAAACTCACATCAGACTTGCTAATGTGCTTTAATGGATAAAGTAGCTCTTCCTTTGTGTCAAAACCAATACTAGACCACTGGTAAAGGGCAAAAATAATAGAGGGGTGTCCTAACCTTAAAGTAGTTACCTCTTTACAACATTGATAATAGAATGTTAGATGAGTGAGCCAATATCAATAGTCTTCATAGTTTGAATGCAATAGTTCATAGTAGCTCTTTCCTAAGTAGCCTCACTGAGAATGGTTGAAGGATGGNACATCCAAATTCATCGAATCTTCTAGAAATAGGGCTTCCACCGACACTAGCGCCATCGACGCCAGAGGCCCGTAATTAAATACCAAGTGTCTGTTAAATTGCGCCGTTGGCGCTAAAAAATTTTAAACTTCTCCATTTTTGCTCCAAAATTCATCATTTTTTGCTTCCTTTTTGCTCCAAGTCCTCAAAATTAACAGCTTGTAATAAAACATAGAAAATACTTTCCATTAAAGTGCAATATCACAAAAAATGAGTATAAAAATGAGCATATATTTTTTTGTGTATCACTACATCCATATGAAAATAACTACTTCTCATCCTCATTATCATCATCATCATCTTCCTCTGAGTCCTCATCCATAGGCCTACCATGCTCATACAGCTGGTATGGGGGATAAGCAGGGAACTCCACTGCTTTGTCTCCTCCAATCCACTAGTTCTATCTATATATTTCTAATTGACCAGCAAAAACACAAGCTTCATGATTGCATTAGCATTTGTTATGCCAATCCAAATGCACAAAATAATCTGCATTATCATAATCTTAGTTATGAATTGTGTCAATATCATCCTCTATAATCTTCAAGTGCTCATACATCAAAGCCATGCTCATGGAAGGTCGAGGTGGTGCATATGAAGTAGATGGTCTAGAAGAAGGAACCTGATAAAAACTTGCTCCATGCACTGAAATAGCATATTTATCATATAAACTCACATCAGACTTGCTAATGTGCTTTAATGGATAAAGTAGCTCTTCCTTTGTGTCAAAACCAATACTAGACCACTGGTAAAGGGCAAAAGTAATAGAGGGGTGTCCTAACCTTAAAGTAGAACCCTCTTTACAACATTGATAATAGAATGTTAGATGAGTGAGCCAATATCAATAGTTTTCATAGTTTGAATGCAATAGTTCATAGTAGCTCTTTCCTAAGTAGCCTCACTGAGAATGGTTGAAGGATGGNGCATTAGTGGTCGAGTTCTCAACAGTTATGATTTGAGATAATGTGCGGTTAAATATATAACTTAGCTTGATTTTAACTGTAAGGCTGAAGTGAATTCAATAGGCGTCGTGGAATTTAAAATTTTCCAACAGATATATGGTAAAAATTAAGATACTGAATCAATATTAAATGATATAACTTGAAAAAAATTAAAAGGTTCTCAACATCCTATTATTGAACAAAACCACAAATATATAAACAGTCGCTGCAGAGAGATTTCATGGAATGTATGTAAGACAATGTGAAACATTATCATTTGGTGTGCATGTATTGATGTTGGAAGTTAAAGGTATTGTACAAATTGATATAAACCATATTGTTTATTGAATGTGAAATTTCCATATTATTGGTTTTAAGTACTCATATGATTGGTACTTATAAAATTATATTCTCTGATAAAATCAAGGAAAATTATTGTATTAATTCCAATTTCATACATTTTTTGTTGCACATACATGCAATTAAATGAATCAAAGAATAATGGCATATATTATGCGGAAACCCAACAACAGCAGCAACAACAACAAAAATCCTTTGTCCTACTAAATGGGGTTTATGTGGAAACCCAATAAGAGAAAATCATGTGGCCGTGGTAGATTTGAATAATCTTAAATAATATTATAAAGCTACAAAATACTATCCTTTCTCCATTGTCTGAAGAAGATATAAACATTAAACCCAAGCAAAAATTATTGTCAATATTGGGATAGTGAATAACAAACAGAGAAGTATCTGCATGAGATGACTGTGATGAGAGTTTTATAATAGACGTGTGGTGCAAGAGAAGATGCAAGTCTTGTTGGTATTGGTTGGGGTGCGAGCAAAATTTGAGGTAGATCTTATGGAAGATGGCTTTCATAATAAAAGTGCAGTGTAGGTTATGCAAGTAACTATTGCGGCACAAATGGGGGTTATGATTTATTTCTTAATCCCGCGAAGTAAACTAAAAAATCTCAGGTTTTCTATTTAATTCAAAATGCCCAAAGCATCATAAAGTAAATGAATGATGGCTACTACAATTTTTTGTGAACATCACTGTCCTTGGAATATTATTCATAATATATAACAATGATGCACATTGCATCCCTCCATGATTGAAATATGATCACATCATGTTGTCCTTGGATTGAGTTGATTGGTTTGCTTGTTTGCTTAGTTTGAGGCTTCTATAGTCGGAAAGCGTTAGTTTAGCATTAGTCGCCATTAGTGATGTTCTTAATCAATGATTTCAGTTTATCATTCATATATCTTGATATCAGAACTGCAGTGTTGATCAGAGGTGGAAATAGTCTCAATTTTGCGGGGGTTAAATCTACTATAAGAATAAATTAACATTAATAAAGTGATTATTTTATGTGTAAAGATCTAAAAGAAAATCAAGCTAGAACACCTATCGAATAATACAAAGTAGCTTGGGAAAAAAAAAACATTTATAACTTATTTAAAAGAAGAATAATTCAGACGCTAGATTAAAAAAAAAAAAAGATTATCTTAATCTTTAATGATTAGAAATGTGGTAGATTCGACGAGAGGTAAATGAGATGGGCAGAGCTTTACTGGCAATTGTGGCTTGACATATCTCTATAAAGTATAAATTTTATAAAATGTGTAAGTGTTTGGGATTAAATCATGTTTGATTTAGGATCACTAGAAAATAGTGATAATGGCTTGCATTTTCTTACAGATATATTGTGTTCTTAGGGAAGAGTTTTTTATTTATAAATGATTATAAAAAATGCCAGGTTGAGCATACAATAGTTGAGAATTCAATTTTCTTAGAACATGTGTAGGATAGTGAGTGCATTAAAGAAATTTAAGGCCATCCATATGATACTCGCATTTGAGGAGACCCTTAGGGCTTGTCCAACTGGCCCTAGTGATGATGTGGTTGTCTTTGCTCATACATTCCCTTTTACATGACTATTAAGATGATGGACACAGGGTTGGATGAGTTATCCTAAATTAGTTGGTTCAACTGGTTTTGGGCCATATTTTGGGATTTCAATATTTTTCAGATTTGTTTCGTCTCTACTTTTCTCTTTAGAAGTATTAAACATAAGATTGCTTCTCTTAATAAATGTTGAGATGAACTCTTCTCACTAAAATTTATGCTTAATTAGGTAAAAATTTTAGTAAACCTAATTTTTGCACCCCTAATGTATAGATATCTCAATGTATAAGCTTTAAAATGTTTCTTATTTGAGGTGCCCCTTCTCTTGCAAAATTATGACTAAAAAAAATTGAAGGCACAGTTATTGTTTATATGTCATTGCCAATCTTTTAATGGGACCATAACTTAATTCAAATCTATTGAATTATATTTTATGTCTATGGAAGACAATTAAGACACCTAGGCGGGGGAGGGGGTGAATTGGGTTTATAAATTTTTTAAATATTTTAAAGTTAATTAAAATTTTTTTGAAATTTATTTTACAAATTTGTTCAATTTTAACTGCAATGCAAAATTAAGAACTAAACAAAAATAGAAACATGACACGATATTTATGTGGTTTAAACCCTCTCCACCCACCTCCCTTCAAACCACAATGGTTAGTGGTGCTCTCCTGGGGTGCCTATGGATGTATTGCTTGTAATCTTAAATGGGTATTATCAATTATGGAACTTCATTTGTGCAGCAATGTGACACTACACCTTTGTCTCTGGCCACCGTGTTAAAAGCTTGATACCTTTTCCAGTTTATGTGAAATTTACACTAGGGATTTCACACAAGTATAGGTGTCTTACCAGTAATATCGTATTATTGAGTTCGTTTATCGATCTCACAGAGAATGTGGTCATTGAGCTTAAGAAAATTTAAGCCTATTATAATGAGTCTTAGCTTGGAAGTAAAGTTGGTTTAAGTAGTGTTTACTAGTCCTATTAAAGTATCGCTAATCCCATTAATTTGATCTTAAGTTAACTCTACTAAAGCTAAATAAAGTGGGAAAATCAAGATATAAAAACTACCATTCCCTTGCATTGACATCAGTAGTGTGTAAAAATGGAACACTCAGAATAGAATTGTCTGTAGGAATGGAAACCTTAGAATAGAAGTTGTAGCTAGTGACAAGTGGGAGCAATCTTTTTTTTCACCCTCTTCTGAGTACATAAAAAAGTTTGGTTCAACTTGGTTAGTGTTTCTGCCTATCACCCTAGAAACCCTAATTTAAACCCATTAATGTATATATCCCTGTCTATTTATTTTACCTTATGGACTACTTTTCCTTCGCCCACTAGTGCAATGTGATTCGTCCTAGTTGTTCACGGCTTAGCTCTCTGAAGTCTTTAAGGGTTCACAATGAATTTTAACATATCATTTGGCTAGAACGATAAGTAAATTAAGTACACAGGAAAACCATCACTTTAATGAATAAAAATCTATTCTAAAAGCATCATAATATCCTAATCATCAAACTAATTCATCACAAGAGAAAGTTATTGAGGAACTACTCATAGTGCATGAAGAAAACATTACAATTCATCATCTTATAATAAAACAAATTCATAGAAAATGAGCTTACAAATAGAACAATATAAAATAGAATGCAAAATTTAATTTTCTCCTTGAGAAAAGATGTGGAAACTCCTTCGCAAGTGATCTTCAAATGCTTGCTGCACTGCTGAAAGTATTTCCTTACAAAACTCTCTTAAATCACTCTCCAATCTCTCTAAGAAAATGAAGAAAAAGTAAAACCTAACTCTAAACTCCCCTTTGCTGCCTTCCTTGGTGGAGCTTGCTTGAACTGCATCCATAGCCTCTTAATTCCCAAATTCGTGTTGAATTAACTACAAACACTACCCTGAGTAGTTATGGTGCCTAGGCGCCACAAGGCTGGTTCCTAGGCACCAATGGCTCTATCTGCCTAGTGAAATATGGTGCCTAGGCGCCACTAGGTTGGTGCTAAGCCCCTAGGTTGGAGCGCCTTGACGCCGAAGTCTGGCACCCAACTCTGGCACTAGGCGCTAGTGTGTCGTAGCCATATTGTTCCCTAAGTGTTCAATTTTGTCTCTGTTCTACTCCATCTCAGCTCCAACCCTCCTACCTGTTAGATCTGTAAGGAAAACAAAAATGTACCGTCTTTAAAATGAAATTTCATTAAGAAAATAAGTGTTAAATGTAAAGGAAATTTAGCATGCTACATGACATATCAAAATCCTTCAATCCTAAATGTTACTTCTCTTCAAGTAACACCAGAATTTTCAATTTAGTTTCATTAATTTGTGGTAGTGAACTTAATAAAAAATTACTTCAATTTTGCCTTAAGAATGTCATAGCTCATCATGATCAACTCTAGTAAATAGGCTTAACACTAAGGCATAAGTAATCATTGTAGCTAAACTTAGAAATTTTGATTTTCTATCTACTTTCAAAAATCATTGACACATATTAAATCTAGGTCCTTCGGAGATTGAAAAGTAGAGTTAAGCACTGCATTAAAAAGGTTTGATTAATACTTTTTAAAGACCATCAAGTTTAGAACATGATGAAGTTAAAACTTTAAATAAACTCTAGTGAAACTAATTTTTAGTTAGGCTTCTCCCTAAGCTTCTCCTCCCTTATTCAATTTTTGTTTTCATATCTTTTTACTTTAGGTTGTTTTTCAATCCTTAATATATCTATAGAAGGATTACTCTATCTAGACAGACCTTCAATATTTTCGGATTTCACTATTATCTCCTCAAAGTACAACTTATCAATTTCCCTTACTTAACATGCTTTCTAAAAAAATTAAAGTATTAGGTCAAAAGAAAATAAAAGCTAAAATCTTATATAAATGTAACTGAAGGTTTGTAATTATCCATATATATAATCGTTTTCAAAAGGTGAATAGAAACATCATTTTCTTACATGTTCATCTATAAGTTACTTAACTCTAGTGAAGACTTATTTACATAAAGTTTTAAATAAGGACTCTACTTCATCCTTCCTCACTATTGAAGTATTTTTTAATAAACACCGCCCTCCTCAAATCGATTAAACGTATGTCCACTTAAATGTATTCTATTGAGGACAAATAAAGTAAAATTTTGAAAGGTTTTTCGCCCACACCTCAGCGCCACCCCCCCCCTCGCATCCCCAACTTGATTTTTATCATGTATAGCATTGTAAAAAAAATAATCCAAACATGGAGAAAATAAGACAGAATTACATTCTACTACACGATTCTATCATAAAAAAAACTATACAGGTGTAAACAGAAAAGACAAGTATGTAGCAGTAAGTGAATCTCGGTTGAACATGTTTAACATGAAATTTTCATTAAAAAAATCTATAGTTTCACAACAAGTATGTTCCACAATCAAGTTCAAATAGTAGCAAAAACTAATCTCATGCATTCATAATTGAAGTAATAAATACAGACCATATATGAAATTAATATAAAAGAAAATACATCAGTCTAACACTCACAGGAAAACATAAAAATATAAGTTTATCTACATGATCCCAAGAAAATATAGTAGTGTAAAATTTATAAAGTTGACTCCGCTTTGTAACGGTGTCAAAAACTTAATGTGGTATTTTATGAATAATAACGTTAAACACATAAAGTTGGGATTCTACACAAGTATACGTATCGTTATCAAGTAGTATAAGACTTTTATTTTAAGTTCCAAATATCGATCCCACAGGAAAGGTTTAAATTTGAAATGATAAATTAACTGGGAAATTTATAGAAATCAAATGAAATTACTGTCACTAGTTTTGAAAGTTTAAGATATTATCAAAGCTAAATTATTTACTACTAGTAGAATTTAAAAGCAGGTTTTAAAATTAATAACTACTAAACTATGTTTATGTGATGAAGTTTTCTAATGTAAAAAAAAACATCATTCCCACAACAATGAGTTTTTGATGAAATGAGATGAGATAAATGGTTTAAATATGTATTGTGCTAAATATGAGCAATTTTAATTTTCTACCCTGATTTAGTGTTATTGAAAATCATTGACTAATCTTAGGTTTAGTCCCTAAATCCGTGGATAGGCTAGAAGGATACTGACTCCCACTCCAGAGCTCCTACTTCCCTTCCCCGGAAGGCTAACTCTCGCTTTAATTTTTAAACACTAAGATCTAATTGGGGATTATTAGAAGGACAATGGCGCCCACTCCAGAGCTCCTACTTCTATTCCCCAAAAGGCTAACTCTCGCTTTAGTTGTTAAACACTAAGATCAAATTGGAGATTTTTAGTCCGTAACCTTAGAAATCTCCAATTCTACACCCAACAAAGTATATTTTCCTATGTATTTGCACTTAATCCCATGAACGAAATACTCCTTCATTGACTTAAATATGATTCTCACTCTGTTGTAGAACTCATACTCCATTTCCCGGATCATATGTTTCGCAACATATTTTAAAAATTTAATTGACCAAATCGAGAAGTAAATTAAGAGCAGAGTTGAAAAACCATCACAATTTATTTTAAATTTTAACATTGGCACATCCAAATTATCTCCTCATTTCACCATACCTCAGATTAGGGAGAAAGATAAAGGAATCTACTCAGACTTCATGAGAAACATATAGCAAAACACAAATTTTATATATAAAAGAAAGTTCATATAACAATAATAAACAAACAACACTTATTTGAAACTCTTTCTCAAAGCAAATCATTTGTAGCATCTCTTAGGAAATGTAGGAAGAAGAATTCTCTCACTTCTCTTCCTCTCCAATACTTCTTAGAGAAGAATTCACACTTAAACTCACCACAAAAACTCAAATCTATAAAGACAATAACTAACTAATGGTGTTGAATGTAGGTGTGTGAAGAGGAAAATTGAAATGAGTGGAAGAAGTTGAAATGGTGCGAGGGGGGGGGGTTTCTAATCAAATTTTGGCCCTAAATAGAGCCTAGGTCGGTTCTCCAATAGGTGCATCCAAAAACTCTTTAAAAAAGCATCCAAATTCATCGAATCTTCTAGAAACAAGGTTGTCACCGACACTGACGCTAGAGGTCCGTAATTAAATCACAAATTTCTATCAAATGGCACCGTCGGCACCCAGTCTGGCGCCGTCGGCGCTGAACAAATTTGAACTTCTCCATTTTTGCTACAAATTTCATCCTTTTTTGCTTTCTTTTTGCTCTAAGTCCTCAAAATCAATAACCTGCAATAAAACATAGAAAATACCTTCCATTAAAGTATAATATCACCAAAAATGAGTATAAAATATGGGTCTAAAAATTCCATTAAAGTGCAATATCACAAAAAATAAGTATAAAATATGGGTCTAAAAATGCATATATTTTATGCAATATCACCAAAAATAAGTATAAAATATGGGTCTAAAAATGCATATATTTTTGGTGTATCAAAAAATGAGTATAAAATATGGGTCTAAAAATGCATATATTTTTTGTGTATCAAAATCCCCCAAACTTAATGGTATAAAATATGGGTCTAAAAATGCATATATTTTTAGTGTATCAAAATCCCCCAAACTTACATGTTACTTGTCCTCAAGGTAACTCCTTATATTACATAAAAAAATGACTTATGGTAAAGATTTTAACTTACAGATTTTCATATCTTAGTACACTAGATAAAAGAGCATTACTTAGAAAAAATTCAAAATAACTCCAGTTAATACTAAATGTGTAAGAATATCTAGTAGTCAAATCTAAGATTTTTGATTCTCTATTCTTTTTAAGGAAAACTGCAAATTATTTATATTAAAGCCACTTAGAATATCCATATGAAAAATAACTTCATGAAATCTTACTAGTAAATATGCTAATCCTAAAATATAAGTTTAGAAAATATAGTCAAGCCTTCTTCTTTAAGTTGATTTAAGTGAAACCACTTTTTAATTAGACATCTCCTCACATCTTTTTTTCTTTTCTTTTTTTTTCTTTTCTTTTTAGGATCATTTTCAATCTTTCTTTTCTTTTCTTTTCTTTTCTTTTTCTCTTTCCTTTTCATGTGAGGATTACTATATCTAGATAGCCTTTAATGTTTTTGAACTTCACTATCCCCTTCTTATAGTTAAAAACTTTTCACATTTCTTCAATTTATAAATTTGTATTAACTTAAAGATTTTTCATAAAGTTTTAATCTTTTCTTCTTACATGAATCTCTAAGATTCTTAATATTCAAAAATACAAATTCCTTTACTTATAATATAAAAACATAATCTTATTCTATCATACCAAATAATCTTAAACTTTAAAATTAACCTTTATATTTTAGAAATTTTACTTAAGTTTACTATATATTTAGAAACATAGATATAGTTATTTAAAGTTACCCTATAATACTAAAGGTCATGTTAAAATTTTAAAATATTTTAAAAATATAACTAATTGAAGGTTAAGTTTCTTTTCTTTTAAAAGGAATTTCTCTTCCCCCCAACTTAAATTTTTAAAAGATTTTACATGAAGAACTTAAAAAATTAATGGTTAAAGAAAATATTTAATACATAAAGAAAAGACATACCTGTTGAAGGTTATGATTTGAAACTTAACTGTGAAATATTGCAGGTGCTAATATAAGAAGCTACAATACTTAAAACATTAAATAACACATAATACATATAAAAATTTGCTGAGAAGGGTTTAACTACAAATACAACTAACAAAGTACTAAAAACTAATAACAATATTAAAAACAGACTCATAAATCCACAGTTCATAACACAACATATAATAAAATAAAGTACCACAGTCCACATACAAAGAGTCCAAAAAATAAAGTACAATTAAACATAAACTAAACAAAAATCTAACTAAAACATCACCAATCATCGTCTTCTTTATCTTCTTCTTCCATGTCCAAATTCTGCTGCTGATATGGAGTAAAAACAGGGTGAGTGGGAAACTGAACTGAGTGATCACCCTTTATGAATTTGACCATTACATCATCATAAACATCATCATATTCAAACTTTTATCTTATCAAATCATCAAAGTGAGCATTTCTGCCCTCCATATTTTCCATTTTATTATCCATTCTCAAAATATCTCCCTGTTGGATCATCATTTGTTCCATAAGTTCTTAGATAATATGGGTACTAGAAGTACCTGAAGTAGAAGGAATATCCATAGTCCTACTTTCAGATCTCCATCCAACATGAGATTCATAAGTCTTTATATTGGCAGGTACAAGAGGTCTTAGAGGTTCAATCCTCTCTCCCTTTGGTTTATAATCAATTCCTGCTTGTTCACATAATATGAAGGTTAGGGTAGGGTGTGCTAAACCTCTAGTAGTTTCTCCAAAAGCAATAGATCTAGTGTTTCTATAAATAATAGAGTCGACATCAATTTTTTTCATATGCTGGATACATAAGTTTAAGATAGCTCTATCCCTTGTAACCTCACTATGATGATTTGTTGGTATCATTCTTCCAGAAATAAAATAGTGTCAGGCCTTAGATACTACATTTAACATAGAAAGAGGAAATTTTACCTTAACTGCATTCTTCACCTTCCAACTTCCTCTTCCATCAGTAAGAAAAGAAATAACTTCATCCAATGCCTCATTTGCAGTAGAAAATGAATTATATTGGCAGCTATACACATCTTCCAAATGATAAAATTCATTAATTTTACACGGAGTAAACTCCACCATTTTTACACGAACAAATCAAAGTTTTCAGAAGTCTCCTTGAAACTGGCGTAGAACTCCATCACGACGCCAATAATCACTTTGACAATTAAGTAGCAGAAATTCTCCCACTGTGGAGCATTGATTATTCTTTCAACTTCGCCTCACTGATTTTTAAATCCTCGATCTGGAATCACTTTTTTAGTGTTACGCACATTATTGAAGCAAATGTTTGCCTTGTAATTGACAAACTTTTGATCATCAAAATCCACTTTTCTCTTTTCCTTGCTCATTCTAGTTGCCATGGTAAATCTAGAGAAGATGAAATCCAAGCTTTGTTTGCCTTAAAATTGACTCAAATAGGAGCAATAGCAAGCCCTAGGTGCAAAAAAAGGAGGTTGAAGGTGAATCAAGGCGTAAAAATGGCGTTTCACTAGGGTCGAGGGTGCTCTCGGTGCCCATCCGGCGCCGTCGACGCCAGAGGCCAAAAATTCACAATTTTGATTTTTTCAATTTTAAATTTTCTCTCAATTTACTCCAAAGTTTATTTAGTCTTTTTGAACATTATTTTTCATCTAAAAATAATTCACAAACAAACATTTTCACAAATAACACCAAACTAACATTTATATATGAAAATATACTTTTTACAAATACGATTTTCTAATCACATTTTAACATCTTCAAAGCAAACTAACTTATAATTCAGCGTCGAAATCAAGCCACAATACTAAAACACTAACAAAAAACTATACATATAATCAAAGTTCTAAAGAAAAGTAAAGTAAATTAAATCCACACAATTACATTAAAGCATAATATTTTCAAATAGTAGAGAGTCCAACTTCTTCAATTAATCTGCCTCTTCTTCAGTATTTTCTCCTCCTCTAATATCTCTCATAGACTGGTAATGGACATATAAATTATCAAAGTGGTCGATACGGGAACTGATCAGTCAAATTTTCATCAATTCATCCATTTTTCTTAAACATCTATACCAATCCCGCTTTAACTGTTCCTGTATGATAAAAGTTCTCTTTCATTCTCCAATCTAGGTGATCAAAAAGGTAGTTAAGATTTCCTATTGCATTCGTAATACTCCAAAGTTTTGTTCTGTTTACTTCATTCTCTTCTCCAAAGTTATTAAACTTCCAACTGTTGGTGGCATCAATGGTGTTGAAGCATGTGATGAATGATCCAAAATACAAACTAATGCTTCATTTCCATTTCCCATGTAATTTCCATCAATAGGAATCATTGGCTCCCAAGGTTGTAAAACTTTTTCCCAACTTTCATATGAAACTTGAGATTGACTGTAAAGTAGGAAAATTGTAGAAGGATGCCCAAGTCCATATATTGGCCCATTCATGATAATACCATAATAGATTTGAAAATAATACACCCTATATTAATGGGTTTTTCCATTTGAATGCAATAGTTTAGAATGACACTTTCTTTTCTAACTCTACTAATCTTCATGGTAGGTAGTAGTTTTGCAGATATGAAGAAATGTCATTATTTTGAAATTGGGTTAAGCAATGAAGAAGAGAAACTAATGTATCCCTCATCTTTGATTTCCCAATTATCAAGTTCATCCGTCATAAAATTATATGCTTCTTGCATCATATCTTTCATCGGGATAAAATTGGTATAATGACAGTTGGAACATTTTCTATCATATACAAATCATTAATCTGAGCCGGAGTAAATGGTTCAACCTTATCTTAAATGTAGAGAACTCCTTGGGTAATTTCATGTAGGTTGGCATAAAATTCTTTTACTACGGGTACTACAACTGCAGCGGTAGTGTAGCACAAAACTTCCCACGTCTTTGTACAATGATTTTCTCGATCTATGAACTTGGATTACTAAATCCAAGATAGATAAAGTCTCTCTCCTTGATAAGTCACTTCTTTATGATGATTTTGTCGCATAATCTCTGCGCGTTAAAACTGATAAATTTTCTTCTATGAAAAACTTCATACTTTGAAGTATTTCTGGAATTGGAAGCCATAGAATTTGAAATTAGGAAGTTTCTGGACGTCCAAGTCAGTTTTTAGGACTTTAAAAACACCTCTCGACTGTTATTATGGAGCAAAATCTCGCCAAAGTCTGCCATAACTGTTACGTACGTGAAAAATACTTAGCACGCCGTGGACGCTTCCGATGGCGCTATCAGCCCCATGGTCATTTAGTCGGGCGTCGTCAGCGCTAAAGGCCAAATTTGCGTATAAATTTTTTTTGTTCATTTTGATTCCAAATTTTCCTTCAATACCAATATTTATCTTAATTTATGATATATAAAATTGTGTAGGACTTAAAAATAGTATTGTTTCATAATTCATAAATACTCTTTTTAACAAAATAGTAAAATAAAGATATATATTATATATTGATTGCCTCCTATAAAGCGCTTGGTTTAACATCGTCAACTCGACATACCATCAGTTTAGTTGGGTTGACTTAAAACATTAAAACTTCTTTAAATTGGGGTATGTGTCATTCATAATAATATTTCAATCGATGCCCATTAACTTTAAATATCTTTCCAGTTTTAGGATCCTTAACAGTAACAGTTCCACAATTATAAACTTTAATCACTTTAAATGGTGATAATCATCTAGATTTAAGTTTTTCGAGAAATAATCTCAATCTTGTATTATATAGTAAAACTTCTTATCCAGGTTCAAACTTCTTATTAATAATCTTCCGATCATGTCAGATTTTCATTTTCTCTTTATAGATTCTTGCACTATCATATGCTTCATTTCTAGTCTCCTCAAGTTCATAGAGTTGTAATAATCTTTTCTCACCAAAATCTTTTAGATTAAAATTAAATGCCTTAATAGCCCAAAATGCTTTATGCTCTAATTCTACTGGTAAGTGACATGTTTTTCCAAAAGTAGGTCTGTGTGGGGACATTCCTATAGAAGTCTTATAAGCAATTTTGTATGCTCATAATGTAGTATCTAATCTAGCAGACCAATCCAATTTTAAGAAATTTACAGCTTTTTCTAAAATTTGTTTTATTTCACGATTCGATATTTCTACTAGACCGCTAGTCTGAGGATGATAAGAAGTAGAGAATCTATGCATAATATCATATTTCCTTATCAATTTTTTGATCCTCCTATTTTTAAAATGGGATCCTCCATCAATAATAATTACTCTAGGTATTTCATATCTTGTAAAAATATTTTTATTTAAAAATTTAGAAACACTCTGAGCATCACAATTAGGTACATCAATAGCTGCAATCCATTTAAACATATAGTAAATAACAAGTAATATATATAAGTTTCCAAATGAAGGCGTAAATGGTCTTATAAATCTAATCCCCACACATCTAAAATTTTAACTTCCAAAATGTAATTTAGAGGCATTTTGTTTCTTCTAGAAATATTTCCTACTCGCTGACATCGATCATGTTTTAATATATTCATTAACATCTCTAAAAAAAGCAGGCCAATAAAATCCAGCTTACAAAATTTTATAAGCAGTTCTATTTATTCTAAAATGTCCTATAAATTTACAATCATAACATCTTTCAATTATTTGTTGAGTTTCTTCATTAGGTACACACCTTCTAATAATTAGAACTTTACATTGTTTATATAAATATGGGTCATCCCATAAATAGAATTTTGAATCATATATAAATTTCTTTGATTGTTGATTCTTAATATCTGGTGGTAGAATATCACTTACAATATAATTTGCTAAGTCGACATACCACGGTGTATCTATTTCATCAATACTATATAATTGTTCATCAAGGAAATTTTCTAAAATTTGCAAAATTAGTTAATATTTCTTTTTCTAATCTAGAAAAATGATCAGCTATTTGATTGTCATTTCTCTTTCTATCAACTATAAAAAAATAGAAGTATCCATCTAATTAAACTTGGTTTAACATCATTCTTTTGCAATAATTATTTAATAGTACAATGATCTGTATGCACTATACATTTAGTTCCAATTAAGTAAGATCTAAATTTATCAAAGACTAGACAATAGCTAAGAACTCTATTTTAGTAGTAGTGTAGTTAATTTGAGCATCATTCAGAGTTTCACTAGCATAATATATTACTTTAAAAACTTTATTATACCTTTTGTCTTAACACAGCTCCAATAGCATAATCACTAGCATCGCACATTATTTCAAAGGGCTTTTCTCAATTAGGTGGTACTATTATAGGTGCAGCGATTAATTTATCTTTCGATAATTCAAATGCTTTTATGCATTCCTCATTAAAATCATATTTCATATATTTTTTCTAAAAGTTGACATAATAACTTTTATTTTTGAAAAACTCTTTATATAATGCTTGTAGAAAACAACATGTCCTAGAAAACATCTTACCTCTTTGACCGTAGTTGGCGGTGATATTTTTTCTCATTATCAAAATACTCCTCTAGCCTTAATTTTTTTCAAACACTTCCTTAAATTGCTCATTACTCAGATAATCAGTAACTTCCATCCTAAAACATTCATGATCTTTTTCTATTATAGGATATTTCATAGATTTTGTAATATTAAATGTTACTTCTTGATCATTGACTCTCATTATTAATTCTCCTTTTTGCACATCTGTCACAGCTCTCCCTATTACAAGCAATGGTCTCCTTAAAATAATAGGAATTTTTTTATCTTCTTCCATATCTAATACTATAAAGTCTACAGGGAAAATAATTTTATCCACTATTACTAATACATCTTCTATAACACCTTTAGGATAAGTGATTGATTGATCAGCTAACTGAAGAATTATAGTAGTAGGGGAAATCTGTCATAAATCTAAAATTTTAAAAATTGATAGGGGCATAAGATTGATACTCACTCCTAAATCAAATAAAACTTTTCCATAAAACTTTTCACCATTTGCACAAGGTATAGTAAAATTACTAGGATCTTTTAACTTTTCAGGAAGCTTTTTTGGATAATAACGCTACAATCTTCACTAAGTGCAACAGTCTCATGATTTGCAAACATCCTTTTCTTATTTAGTATATCTTTCATAAATTTTACATAACTTGACATTTGTTCCAAAGCCTCAATGAAAGAATGTTTATTATTAACTTTGTAAGGATTTCTAAAAATTTTGTAAATTGTTTATCTTTATTTATCTGTTTTAGTCGTTGAGGAAACAGAGGTGATGGCTTTTTTAAGAGAACTTGTGTTTGTTCATTTTTATTATGGTCACTTTTCATCTCATCCTTCTCCTCATCAACTTTTATTTCTCTTTGGATTCTTGTTTCAACTTCTTTTCTACTTCGTAATTGAATTTCTTTAATTTGTTCTTTATTTTGATATTTGAGATTAACTTCTACCATACTCAGAAGATTTCATGATGGTCGTTACTAAGTGCAGTAGCAATATGTCCTAATTGATTTTCAATATTTCTAATAGCAGCCCCTCGATTTTGTATTTGATTTCCCATATTCAACATTACCTCTTCCATTGTTAATTTCTTTTCCTTAACTTGTGGGTTAGGGTTAGAGTTAAATCTAAGAGGATAATAAGGTTGATAACTAGGATTTCCTTGATTGTTTAAATTTCCTGAGGGGTTCATTGAATTGTTATAATTATTCCAACTAAAATTAGAGTGGTTTTTCCATCCAGGATTGTAATAGTTAGAATAAGGATTATTATTTTAATCATTAATAGCATTCAAAATTTCATAAGATGATTAAGTATCAATTATCTGTCATAGTGAATTTTCCTCTAATACATGTGGTATTTGAGAATAGTTTACTCCAGTTTGATCAATCTTTTTCCATATAGCAATAATTTGAGATGCTAAAATAGACATTGCATCAGATTCATGAATACTAGCTACTCTCTTAGGATTTACCCATTCAGAGGGCCATTGAATATTATTAGTAGTCATTTATTCTATTAAAGAGTATGCTTCATTATAAGGTTTTGACATTAAAGATCCGTCAGCAGTAGCGTCTATAATAGATCTAAGTGATCCTACTAATCCATTGTAAAAAGTTTGAATTATTAACCAATCTAGGTAAAGCATGGAGTGGACATTTTCTAAGGAGATCCTTAATTCTTTCTCAGGCTTCATATTTTTATTCCTCTTCAAACTGACAAAGAGATGTAATATCATTTCTAAGCTTAGTGGTTTTCGAGGGTGGAAAATATTTTGATAGTTCTCCCCAAATTCTGATAGATCTAGGTGCTAATGAGTTTAACCAAGCTTTGGCTTTATCCCTTAATGGAAAAGGGAAAAGCCTAAGCCTAACAACATCATTAGACACTCTGTCATATTTAAAAGTAGCACAAATCTCAAGAAAACTCACAAGATGTAAGTTAGGATCTTTAGTAGGTGTTCCTCCAACCTGATTGTTTTGTACCATTTGGATAATAGCAAGTTTAAACTTAAATGAATTAGCAGCAACATCAGGATTTTGATTAGTTAAGTGAAGTTCATCTGCTGTTGGATTAACATAATCTTTTAAAGGTCTTTGTCGATTTTTGTTTATTTGATTATCTAAATTATTCTTTATTTTGTTCAAAATTTTAATTTCTTTTTTTGCTTTCTAATTTTCTAATAGTACATTCTAATTCTAAGTCATAATGTACTAAACCTTCAGATCCAATATTTCGCATAAACAAATATAATATGCAAAGAAAAATTTCTTAAAAATACTTTTAAATGTATGGTAATATATTTTTGGATTTTTGATTTTATAATTTTTTTGATATATTGTATTTTGCATATTTTTATCTCTACATTTCCTAATTTATGAAATCTATTTAATTTACCGTTACCTTCCCCAGCAACGATGCCAAAAACTTGATTCCAGTGAAAATATAGTTGTGTAATATTTATAATGTTGACTCCGCTATGCAATAGTGCAAAAAACTTTATGTGGTATTTTATGAATAATAACGTTAAGTGCTTAAAGTTAAGATTCTACGCAAGTATACATATCGTTATCAAGTAATATAAGACTTTTATTTTAAGTCCCAAATATCGATCCCACGATGAAGGTTTAAATTTGAAATGATAAATTAAGTAGGAAATTTACAGAAATCAAACAAAATTACTCTCACTAATTTTGAAAGTTTAAGATATTATCAAAGCTAAATTAATTACTACTAGCAGAATTTAAAAGCAGGTTTTAAAATTAATAACTACTAAACTATGTTTATGTGATGAAGTTTTCTAATATGAAAAAGCTTCTTTCCCACTACATTGAGTTTTTTGGTGAACTGAGATGAGATAAATGGTTTAAATATGTATTGTGCCAAATAGGAGAACTTTTAATTCAATACCTTGATTCAGTGTCATAGAAAATCATTGGCTAATAGTAGATTTAGTCCCTAAATCCGTGGCTAGGCTAGGGAGATACTGGCTCCCACTCCAGAGCTCCTACTTTCCTTCCTCTAAAGGCTAACTTTGCATTAGTTTTAGACACTAAGATCTAATTGGAGATTTTTAGTCTGTCACCCTAGAAATTTCACACCCAATGCAATGAAAATTTATTTGATTATGAATGGTGGCAATATCATCCTCTATAATCTTCAAGTGCTCATACATCGAAGCCATGATCATGGAAGGTCGAGGTGGAGCATATGAAGTAGATGGTCTAGTAGAAGGAACCTGATAAAAACTTGCTCCATGCACTGAAATAGCATATTTATCATATAAATTCACATTAGACTTGCTAATGTGCTTTAATGGATAAAGTAGCTCTTCCCTTGCGTCAAAACCAACTCCAGACCACTGGTAAAGGGCAAAAGTATAGACGGGTGTCCTAACTTTAAAGTAGAACCCCCTTTACAACATTTATAATAGAATGATAGATGAGTGAGCCAATATCAACAATCTTCATAGTTTGAATGCAATAGTTCATAGTAGCTCTTTCTGGAGTAACCTCACTGCGAATGGTTGAAGGATGGAGCTTGGCAGAAATGAAGTTATGCCAGGCTTTAGAAGTTGAATTTAGCTTATATGAAGAATAGTTGACCTTATGGTCATTTTTCACCTTCCAAGTACCCTTCGCATTGAACAAGAACATAATAGTCTCATTGAGCTTTGTTTCAGAGGGGGCAGATCTAGTGTAAAAACTATCTAGGACATCTTCTAAAGAAAATTGTGCATTGATACTCGAAGGGATGATAGTCACTCGCTTCTCCCTTATAAAGACTGAATCATCAGAGGCATCGGGGACATAAGTATAGAATTAATTGACTAAAAAAATGACAGCTATAACAGTTGTATAGCTAAAGGTATCCTAGTAACAAGATACAATGAGATTTACTACAACACCCATGGGCTAATGAAACCTTACTCAACAATCAGTTTGTCTGACACAAGGCATTTATTGTATCAGTCAAGAGCTTTAGACCTAACGAATTTCTTGTGATTAAAAGAACTTTTGCCTTTACTCACCTTGGTCTTGGGTGCCATAACAAATGCAAATATGCAAATATATGATGAAATCAGTTCAAATATGGGATTTAACTGACTCAATATGCAAATTTAGAGCTATATCAACTCTCCCCAATTATTCCCTCTTATTCTCTACTATTTTCCTAAAAAACTTAAAAGCTTCCCAAATAAAGAAGAAAATGCAAGGTCAAAATGAGAAATTTTACTAACAAAAATTAATTTCACTCTCCAAGAGCTCTAGAGTGATAAGAAAATGCACAGATAAAGGGATCACTATGAATCAGATCTTCAGAGAGAAGTCAGGGAGATGCTCGGGTGACAATGACCTTAACCTGGCCATTCAGCTGATTTTTATTGAGCAGCTAAGTCTAGCACTTAGGCACTATGATAGTGGCACCAAGGTGCTCGGGTGCAGCACCTTGGTGCTGGTGTATTGGCGCCAAGATGCTAGTACACTTCTTGACATTTTGGTGTTAGAGCTATCAAGGCCTATTTATACGATCTAAATTTTGTCCCAGTCATTTATATTGAATCTTTTGATCCTCTCCATGTCTTTAGTCACACTAATAAAAATATAAATAAAATATATAAATAGGGTTAACTCTTCCTCCTTCTCATCAAACCTCCATTTTTTACTTCCAATTTCTAATAGAAACTCCTTCGATTGAACAACTGGTGCTTTAAAATATTTTAATAGGGTCAAACCTATAGAAAAGATTATCCTTGATATATTGACTTTTGCATTGCCAATCACAAGTTTTGCCTCATCCTCTAAAGTATTCACCTCTAACAGTAAATAAGGCTAATGTAATGATCATCCTCATGTTTCACTACAAGCTAGTTTATTGAACCCATGTGATGAAAAATGAGGTGAGATAAAGGATGTAACAAAAGTGAGATGGATCTGTCCTATGTCTAAACCCAACATGTCTCTAGTAATTCCTTAAGTTCGATTGAGAACTAACATGTAGTGGACTAGTTAATCCAACTACAACCAAAGAACAATTATAAGCCTAGTCACAACGAGAGGTTAAGGAATCGCCACCCTTATGACTCACTATAATCAAAACAATCCATCACAAACCTAAACATCACAAACAACATCAAAAAATCTAATCCACAACAAACAAATGCACAACTCACTACAAACATAAACAAAAGTACATACCTTTGGTTGCTTCTTAAGAAGCTTTCGGTTTAATGTTGTCAGCCTGACAAATCGTAATACTTACTCAGGTTGACCCAACATTAAGACCTCATTAACTATAAGCCTTTCTCTAGATATGTAAGTTTTATTTTTTTGTCCATTTACATTAAACACACTACCACTTTTAAGATTCTTAAAACCAATAGCACCAAAAGGATACACTTGAATAACACTAAATGACCCCAACCACCTAGACTTAAGATTTTCGGAAAATAATTTCAATCTTGTATTATACAATAAAACTTTCTATCAAGGTTCAAAATATTTCTCGAGAATCTTTTGATCATGCCAATTTTTACCTTTTCTTTATAATTATTTATTTATTCATAAGATTCTTGTCTAATTTCCTCAAGTTAAATTAGTTGTAATAATCTCTTCTCATTAGTTTTTTCATGTTATAAATAAATTCGTTAATAACCTAATAAGCCCTATGTTTGAACTCCACCTTTAAGTGACAAGCTCTTCAAAAAATGAGCCCATATGGAGAAATTCATAAAGAAGATTTGTAAGCAGTCATATAAGCCCATATTACATCATCTAATCTTAAAGAGCAATCCTTTCTACTAGGATTGACAATTTTTTCTAAAATCCGTTTGATTTCTCTATTAGATACTTTTTCTAAACCTCTAATTTGAGGATGATAAGTTATAACTATTTTATGATTAGTTCCATATTAGGCAATTGGTGTGTCTATTTTCTTATGCATAAAATGACTTCCTCCATCACTAATGATCAGTCTAGGCATGCAAAATCTACTCATGATATTCTTCTCAGAAATTTAGCTACATTTCAAGCATCACTGTTTGGAAGAGCTAATGCCTCAATCCATTTTGAGACATAGTACACATTTATCAAAATATATAGGTTTCCATATGATGGTACAAATTGTCCCTAGAAAATCAAAACCCTAAGCATAAAAAATCTTAATCTCGAATGTAAAATTTATGGACATTTCATCTCTTTTCAATATATTGCCTCCATATAATGCTTCTTAAAGGTGTATGTCTCTTGATTACTTGATCCTTACCATTTTATACAAATATGGGTCATCCAGAAGTAAGCTCTAGCATTGTAGATAATTTTTTTTTCAATGGATAGTATGTTAGAAAATAGTGCATAACATCACAAACAATATAACTGACTATTTCTGCATACCACAAAATATGTCATTCAACAATTTTAAACAATATCTTTTTAGAACTCTTGCTGATTTCTTTATTTAAATCTGGTTCTATTAGTTTAACTTCATAACTTTCTCAAAAATGGACACTACACAAATTATCAATTAAGTCCCTTTGAAAACACACTTTGTCATTTCCTTTGAAAGGAGATTTCATAAATTTTAAAACATTAAATGTAAATTTCTAATCATTTACTATCATTATTAATTCACCTTTTGCACATCCATAATAGCTCATTCAATAGATGTTGGCAAAAATTTAGGGATGTCATCTTGTGGATGCTATCGGTTGCCAAAATTGAATCTCCTTGCTCGCTTGGGTGGGACATTTTAATTTACATATAAAAATTTAATTTTAGAAAAATATGAAATCAAGCTATTCCCATATATTTCAAAGATTAGAGGAAAGAGCTCTACACCTCAAGTTATGTATCTACCTCGAAAGATAAACACATAACTTAATAATGAGACTCAATCAAATAAACTAAAAAATGTATGACATCTGTTTGGTCTGCAAAACCATTTTATTTATATGTTGACATGTTACCCTATTTAATATGGAAAATTAAATAGAGTTTATTTTAAGCATGTTTCTTAAAAGTTTTCTTATAAAGGCAAGCCCTTATAGTTATTTACATCTTAGATAACCAAAGTCACCTAAGAAAACTCTTGATAAAAATCAGGGGATATTGTCTTCAAAGAGGTGAAAGGAATAGGACATTCCAAAGAGATTAGACAAGGATGTGTGAAAGGAGAATGGTTCAAATTTGGAATATTTATTTTTGAAATCCAAAGGAAGAAGAACTAGGGGATGTCACAGATATTGAGGAGAACCTCGATGACTTCCTAAACTATCATATGGTTTGACTTCAATTTAGTGAAGAAATATTTAAATGTTTCATCCTACCAATTTTATTAATTAGGGCTTACATTCTTGTGAAACAATCACACAAATAGCCTGGAAGATATGAAGATTTAGGTTGTGATGAATGACATCTTTGGAAACCTAAAGTAGGTTAGGGCTTAAATTGTATAATAGAGCCATACAAAGGCCTAAAGGAAAAATTAAGGATTTATATCGCACTAGACAGATAACCTCAAAATCCTATGATTAGTTTAGCTGGTGTAGACTTGTTTTGCTGTTGAAGATGGTCGTGCTGCTCATAATGCTAGCTCCAACCTCCTCGTCGTAGTAAGTATAAGTTTTCTAATGTGTCAAGTCCAATTGTCAAATCAAATGTTTCCTAAGGTTATGGTTATTTAAATATTATGGAGAATGTTAAAGTTGATTAGAGCGACATCGGTTAGGATCCCACGGTTCCCTCGTTCCGACACCACAATTTTTCTTCGGATTCCCTTTGCTCAAATGAATTTACTAAACTCAAATTAATGAGTTCCATATTTTCATTTAGACTGTGGGAAATCTCGTTAGCAACCTTAGATTACCTCCTTTGAGGGATTCCCGATCATCCAATAGAGACGTTTTAATTTAGTTGGAATTTTTGTTTTATTTTGTTTGTGATTAAATTTTGAGTTATCTTATATTTTTTACTGTTGTGGCGGTGAATTTTATTTTGTTTAATTTTTTTTAGTTTTTTTTTTGACATGCAGGGTTACTTTAAGCATTCAAGCAAGAAATAAGAGGTACAAAAAAGAAAATGCAATAAACTAAAAGCGTACTTGTTGATTCTTCTCGCTCCTCCACCTGAAAGGTTAGCTTTAGCAATATGTATACAATTTTGCATGGAATTCAAATTATAGGAGTAGATGAAGGTATAGCTACCAAACCGCAAGTTATGACTTTACTGAGTCTCAGAAGATATTAGTGGATGATTTTAGAACAAAATATATACCAAACCGCAATTTGCCCTTCAAGATATTCAAGAGATTCCAAAGTGCTCGGAGCATGACCCTGAATCACTTTGAAGATTTCTTGAAATATTTTGAGTTCATTTTGATCTTATCATATCATTTTATTAATCATCTAAGGCTAAGCTAGGTTATGCCATTACTCAGGGAAACTTAATGTTTTATTTGTTTCAAGGCTATGACACTCAATTAATCAATCGATATTTCATTTAAGAGTTATATGGGTGGGTTCCCCTAAGGCAAATTTGGGTAAGTAAAAGGTTTGGTATCCATAGTTAAAATCGGGCTTGTAGTGTAAAAAGCTGTTAATAATCAATCATGTTATCGTCTGAATTTGATCAAATAAATTTAATTTTCAAGCTTAGGTCACTACCGAGCCCTAAACAATCATAGCATGTCAAATGATAACTAGCAAAATTTTGATTTAAATGACATGCATTCTTAATGATAAATCACATTGTCATCAATTATGGGCTTAAAATTAATGAAATATTATCTTCCTAACTTGAACCCATCACTTGAAAATCTTTTAATTTTGATTGACTTCCAAGTCATGATAACTAAGGAAATTACAATTTTGTTCTTATTATAAGAATGGTGGCAAGTGAGTTTCTACCTTTTAATCCCATTGTATTTCAATCATCCAAACATGTTCATTAGGATCAAAATTACCCATTTTCCTTTTGATCAATCCTAAATCTTGATTATGGCACCAAAATCTAAAGTTACCTCTTTGCCTTTAGGGCTCACCTCATAACTCATTAATTAAAATTCAAATGACTTTGAAAATTTTTAGAGTGTCCCATCCATGGATTAATTAAAACATCAGAGAAGAAAATATGGATTTTCAAATTTTAATTAAATTTAAATAATTATTTAAATTTAGAAAGTAGTATTTTAAAAATTGATTTAGTTAATTATCCAAAATAATTTTTTTTTCATGAGAAAATTTTTAGAGGTCCCCTTACATCAAAGAAACACTTAGACAAAATTTCATGATTTTCTTGAATTAAATCCCTATCATTATTATTTGATTAGGAATTAATCTTAATGATTTAATTAAATGAAAAATAATGTTTTAATAACAAAATTTATCTTTATATTTTTATCAAACCTCTTTGAGTTTAGAGAACTCAGAGAAACAAATTTTTGTATTTTTATGATTTTTAATTTTCTTATAATAATTATTTTAATGGGAAAATAAGAAAAAAATCATTTTTAAGCTCTTAAAGAAAATTTATTTTAACTTAGAAAAATCAGGAAAATATCCTAATGAGTTCTAAGTGATCATGGAACAATTATGTACATTTTAAAATATTTTTGTATTTTTGGGATTATTAATTATTTTTAATTATTTTAAATTCAAAATAAAGCTAAAAAATCAAGTATTTTCTCAAAAGTAAATTTATTTTTCCTAAGTGTCCCTAAAAACAAGGAGCTCAGAAAAACACTTTTCATAATTTCCTCAAGTGTATTTGATTTACTATATTTTTTTGTATAAAAATGCAAGGTTTCTTAGAAAATCAACTTTAGTGCTTAAACTTTTTCAAATAATTTTTAATTTTTTTACAATGAGTAAACATGATTTTTATGCACAGTGTGAAATTAATTTTTTATTAGTATTTAATTTACATAAAGATATATACATTAAAATAACTATAGAAATGTACAAAATAATTCAAATCATCATGACATTTTTCCTAAGCTTCTCTGACCAAAGGAAACCTAAAATTTTTTCCATAATTTTTCAAGTGATATTTTAATTTACATAATTAAAATAAGTCAAAATAGTCATCTTAGCTTGAAATTAAGGTTAAAAGCATAGAGAAGCCCTCTGACTTTAAAAAAATCTGGACCCTCAAAGTTTCAAGCCATGACGAGCAATTCTTGATCATATTGAATTAAAGTACTCTAGAGTGCATTTAATTCATTAAAAATCAGAGAGTATTTTAGTCCACATTATTTTCCTTTGTTCACTAAGCAAGTGGGTATTTTTATTTTATTTTTATGATTCTTCTACACAAAGTTATGATTTTTCAAAGATTAGACATTAATTTAATTCAGAAAAAGCCTTATTTTTACTTAACATAGTCAGCGCCAGCGCAACCTCGTCCGCTGCAAGCCTTACACGCAGAGCTCCGCCATTTGACACCGTCAGCCACCTCAACCACCATGCGCCCCTCATTTTCGTTCCAAGGGTTTGTCAAACTTGATCTCCTCCGTCCATTGAATAAACACGTGATCAGACAACTCCCAGTCATCATCCCCAAGTGTCCGAACCCGAGAATCATTCACTAAAACCTTAAGATCATCGACTGGACTCAACCAAATCGCATGGGGTTTATTTCTAAACCTTAATCAACATAAGACAAACATATATATATATATATATATATATATATATATATATATATATATATATACTCTCTCTTATACACAT
>JXCR01148048.1:345893-363572 GCA_002079205.1 Phalaenopsis hybrid cultivar
TGAAAAATATGAAATCAAACTGATCTCATATTTTAATAGTTTAAATGAAAGAGCACTACACCTCAAGCTATGTATCTATCCCAAAAGATAAGTTCAAGACTTGAGAGTGAGACTCGATCAAGTAAACTAAGAATATATGACATCTGTTTGGTCTGCGAAACCATTTTTATTGGTAAGGCAACAAGTTCTCCTAATTAATATGAAAAATTAGATGGGGTTTATATTAATCTGGGTTCGAATAAGTTTCCTATAATGCAAGCCCTTTTAGTTAATTACATCTTAGACAACCGAAGTCACCTAAGAAAACTCTAGATAAAAATCAAGGGATATTGTCTTCAAAGAGGTCAAGGAATTAGGACTTTTCAACGAGATCGGACGAAGAGGTGTGAAATGAGAATGACTCAAATTTAGGTTATTTAATTTTGGAATCCAAAGAAAGAAAAACTAGGGTATGTCACAGATCCTGAGGAGAACCTCGGTGACTTCCCAATCAACTCTATGGTTTAGCTTCAATTTAGAGGAGAAATATTTATAGCTTTCGTCCTGTCAAATTTATTAGTTAGGGCTTAAATTCATGTGAAACGTCACAAAAATAACCTGGAAGATGTGAGGATTTAGTTCGTGACGAACGATAACCTCGGAATCCTAAAGCAAATTAGGGCTTATATTATATAGCAGAGCCATACAAAGGCCTAAAGAAAAGATTGAGGATTTAAATCACACTAGGTGGACAACCTCAAAATCCAATGACTTGTTGTTTAATTCTAAAGAATGGTTTAGCTGATGTAGACATGTTTTGCTGTTGAAGATAGTCGTGTTGCCCACAATGCTAGCTCTAGGCTCCTTGTTGTGGCGAGTTTAAGTTTTTTAATGTGTCAAATCACAATGTCAAATCAAATTTTTTCTAAGGTCATGGTTATTTAAATTTTATGGGAAATGTTAAAGTTGGTTAGAGCGATCCCAGATAGGATCCTACTGTTCCCTTGTTTCGGCACCACTATTTTCTTTCAGATTCACTTAGTCCAAATGAATTTACTAAACTCAACTTAATGTTTCATTTAGACCATGGGAAATCTCGTTAGCAACCGTAGGTTACCCGCTCCTAGGGATTCCTGATCATCCAATAGAGACAACTTAATTTAGTTGCAATTTTTGTTTTGTTGTTTTTTTTTTGTGATTAACTTTTGAGTTGTCTTATATTTTAACTATTGTGGAGGTGAATTTTATCTTGTTTAAATTTTGGTTTTGGTCTTGATTTTGACATGTAGGGTGATTTTAAGCATACAAGCAAGAAACAAGAGGTACGAAAAGTAAATACAATAATTTAAAAGCGTACCTGTTGATTTTTCTCGTTCCTCCAGCTGAAAGGTTAGCCTTGGAAACATGTATATAATTTTGCAAGGAATTCAAATTGCAAGAGTAGATGAAGGTATAACTTCCAAACCCCAAGTTGTGACTTTGCTGAGCCTTGGAAGATCTTAGTGGATAATTTTAGAACAAATTATAGCAAGTTCAATCTGCTCTTCAAAATATTCAAGAGATTCCAAAGTGCTCAAGGCAAGACCTTGAATAACTTTGGAGATTTCTTGAAATATTTTGAGTTCATTTTGAAGTTATCATATTGTTCTATTAATCATCCAAGGTTAAGCTAAGGTTTTCCCATTACTCAATGAAACAATGTTCTATTTATCCCAAGGATAGGACTTTCCGTTAATCAATTGATTTTTCATTTAAGAGTTATGTGGGTGGGTGCCCCTAAAGCATGTTTGATTCATAAAAGAATATGGTGCCCATAATTAAAGTCAGGACCAATCATATTATCTTCTAAATCCAATCAGTTGAGTTTAGACATAGAGCCCATGTCACTACAAAGCCCTTAATAATCATAATGGGGAAATTGATGGTGGTTAAATTTTAGGCCTAAGATAAGTAAATAATCATCTTCCTAACTTGAGTTCATCACTTAGGAATAATTTGGTCTTAATTGACTTCCAAGTTATGATGATTGGCGAAGTTAGGATTTTTTGTTTAAATTATTAAAAAGGTGGCAAGTGACTTTCTACCTTTTAATCCCATTGTATTTTAATCATCCAAACATGTTAATTAGGATCAAAATTACCCATTTTCCTTTTGTTAACCCGAAATTTTGATTAAGGCACCAAAATCTAAAGTTACTTTTCTGCCTTTAGAGCTCTCAACCTCACAACTCATTAATGAAAATTCAATTGATTTGATAATTTTAGAGTGTCCTATCCATGGATTAATTAAAAGATAAGAGGAGAAAATGTGGGTTTTCAAAATTTAATTTAAATAATCATTCAAACTTAAAAGGTATTATTTTTAAAGTTGATTTTACTTAACTGTCCAAATAAAAGTTCTTATTCATGAGAAAATTACTAGAGGACCCCTTAGGTCAGAGAATCAGTTAGACAAAATTCCATTATTTTTTGAATTAATTTTTTTATTTAATTATTAACAAATTGCAATGATGTAAATAAATGGAAAATGATGTTTTAAGTACAAAAATTATTTTTATATTCTTATTAAACTTCTCTGAGTTTAGAAGCCTCATAGAACCAAATTTTGTATTTTTATGATTTCTAATTTATTTATTATAATTATTTTAATAAGAAAGTTAAGGAAATTTGTATTTTTAAGGTTTTAAAAGTTATTTTTAACTTGGAAAAGTTATGAAAAAATATTTTAATGAGTCACAAGTGATCAAGAGACCATTAGGCACATTTTAAAACATTTTTGTATATTTTGGATTTTTAGTTATTTTAAATTCAAAATAAGGCTCAAAAATCAAATATTTTCTCGCACATAGTATTTATTTTTTCTTAATTGTGCCTAATCACAAAGAACTCAGAAAACTACTTCTCATAATTTTCCTAATTGTATTTAATTTGTTATAATTATTTTTGTACAAAAATACAAGGTTTCTTAGAAAATCAACTTTAGTGCTCAAACTTAATCAAATAATTTTCAAATTTTTACAGTGTGTAAACATGATTTTTATACACAGTGTAGAATTGATTTTATCAATTTTTGATTAATATTTAATTTGTATAATTTAAAACAGGATATCTGCATTTAATTTATAATAGAAATGTACAAAAAGATTCAAATCATCATATAATTTTTCCTAATCTTCTCTAACCACAGGAAACCTATTAAATATATCCTCATAACTTTACAAGTAATATTTTAATTTATATAATTAAGATAAGAAAAAATAGCCACCCTAGCTTGAAAATTAGGGTTTGAAGCATAGAGATACTCTCTAACCTTGGAAAAATCAAAGAACATCCTCTAGGTCAGAAGGAATAAAACCTAAAATCTCAAACCATGGTGAGCATTCCTTGATCATAATGAATTAAAATACTCTAGAGAGTATTTAATTCATTAAAAATTAGGGATTAAGAAAATGCTTTTAATTTTTATTCCACATAACTCTCCTCTGTTCACTGAGCAATGGGGTATTTTTATTTTCTTTTTATGACTTTTCTAGAGAAAGATATGGATTTTTGAAGTTCATGCATTTAAATAAATCCAAAAAAATCCATATTTTTCTACTTAAACACGTGGCTCCAACTCATCCTACGACAGCTCCGAACTCACACGCGACGCTCCTCCATTTGACGCCACCATCCACCTGAGCTGCCATGTGGCCCACGCTTTATGCATCATATCTTCGTGCTGCTCAATCTCATTCGTTCATCAAATAAAAGCGCGATCAGATGACTCCACGTTATCGTCATCAAATGACTTAACCCAAGAATTGTTCACACTAAAACCTTAGGATCTTTGTCTAGACTCATCAAAATTGCAAGGAGATTATTTCTAAACCTTCATCTATACAAGACAAGTATATCTATATAGTTAATCAAGCATGAAATCAAGCCATTACACGTGAAGAATAAAAGCAAGCTCAATTTAGGGTTGAGGTTCAATACCTTTGTCTGAGAGGGGAGGCCTCAATCAGATTTTTGTGTTAGCTTTGATTGGGTCCAACGAACCTCCAGATAAAGTCCTAGTCCCTGGTGAATTGTTTAGGTATGATTTCAATCAAAGTTGATTTCAGATGTTTGTCTAAAGCTATGCTAGGGGCTCTCTGTGTTGGAGCTTTTGTGTGGAATCAACTTCTCTCACTCTATGGAAGGTGTGTGAAATTTCAATTAAAGTTTTGAACACTATGGTGGAGTGGAGAAATTTGTTCTAGTTTTAGGGCATATTTCAGTGATGAAATTGGCCCTAATTGGTGGCTGTGAGAGGCTGAGAGCAGGGGATTTCTCTTAGGATGGTTTGGAGAGGCTCTAGTGAGATTTTCATAGAGTTTCCCAAAGGATTTTTGCACAGTGAAGGGTTTAACTTATAGCCATGGCTGCTTGGTGGAGCTCAAGACTTGACAGTGGGTGCAAGACAATGCTTAGGTGGAGGGATGAAGAGTTCTAGTGACCAATCAGACTTGGCCAGATCAGGGAGGTTTAATTTTAGGGTTTGGCCAATGGGGACACCTTTGGGTGGTTGTTTTCTGTGGTTGAGGCGGAGGCTGGCTAGAATATGGTCATTTCTTAACTCAGGGAGGTTTATGATTTACTCCCAATGGTAAGTGATGATGGCAAAGTATTTTCAAAATAATGCTAAATATGGTTAAGATCCCTTAAATCAAGGGACCATTGGTCCATAGTTTACCTAGGTGGTTTAGGTGGGTTTCAGATGGTCAAAAGAGTCCAAATGGTGGCTGTGGTGACATTAATTTGGTCACTTTGGTATGACTATGTCAATTTTTCGTGAAGGGGTTCAATTTGGGTCAAATTGTATTGAAGTTGGGTTTGGGTTAGGCTAGCCATGATATTTGACTTAATTTATTAAGAAATTTGGTGTGGGTGATTGTCACTAAGAATTTTGAAATAATTTGGAGTGATTTTGATTTGATTTGGTGGGTTAATTTGAAGGAATTTGAACATTTGATGAATTTGGGTATGTTGGATTAGACTTGGGCTTAAGTTGGGCTAGGTCCAAATTGATTTCTCAAAATAGTCTAGGGGAATATCATGAAGAATTCTCAACATTTATTGGGTGCTAATATTTGGGCTAGGGCATTCAATTTGGTGGAATTTGGGCTCATGGCTAAATCAGGGCAAATTTGGGGATTTTAGATTTGGGTTGAAATTAAGTGAAATTGAGGCTTGAGCAAGCAAATTGAGGGCTCAATTTGATGTGTTGAGATATTTCAAATAGTTTAGAATGCATAATTAGGGTAATTGTAAAGATTTGGCTTCAATTGGGTAAGTTTTTGATTTTGGGCTAAATTGGGTCTTTTTGATTTGGGTTGAAATTAGACTCAAATGTGGGTCAGTTGGACTTGGATTTGGTTTTAAATGATCAAAGGCATGGTGAATTTTAGTTTAGAATTGAAATTGAGGAAAATTAGGGTGAAATTGAGGGACATTTGGGGTGAATTTGGAGAAATTGGGCCTTCAGAAGCAATTTATGGGTTTTGGTAAAAATGGTCAAATGGGTTCAATCGAAAGTTTTAAATTAATTTTGGGGACATTTAAAATGATTTTGAGAATCTTTGTAAAGTTTAGGTCTCCAAGGGTATTTTGGTAATTTTTGCCAAATGCGGGGTATTTTGGTAATTGGGGTAGATTTGGGGGCGCAAAATGTTAGGTTGGGTATTTAGGTAAAATTGGAGTTCCAACCACCCTATTTGAGATATGGACCAATAAAATCCTGTACTTTGGGTCCTTCATGTACTGGCCTTGGCTAGAACTCAACATAAAGCTAGTGGGTCTAGGAGACCATGTACATGAGTCTCCCAAAAGATCAAGGGATCAAAATCAACAAGCATGGGTTTAGGTTTATGAGTGAATGTGAGTGAAATTAAGTGTAAGTGAGTAAACTAGCTCTAGACGATCACCCAGGGTCAACCTTAAGGCCAAGCAGTCCAATGGGGATGCCCTTTCAGCTCCCCCATAGTGACCAAACCTACTAAGTACTAATGGTTAGGACCAACTTGTTGAACTTCAAGTTGAGCAAAGGAAGGTTTAGAATTTCTAATGGTAAGGGTTCCTTTTCTAGTCCTCTAGGAATAGTCAACAAGAAAATCATATGGCTAGATCATAGGCTACTAAATAGTAAACTAGATTGCAACCAAAAGTTAGGTCAACAAATGGACCCCCAATAGGTGTGGCGTGTTAGAGGGAATCATGACTTTTATGCCTACCCCGAAGGTGGAAATGGGAATAGAACATCTATGCCTACCCTAAAAAGTCAGGATGGGAATAGAATGTCTAAGCCTATCCCGAAAGTGGAGATGGAAATAGGACGTCTAAGCCTACCTCAAAGGTGAGTATGGAAATAGGACGTCTAAGCCTACCATAAAATTGTAAATGGGAATAGTACGCCTAGGCCAACCCTGAAAGTGGAGACGAGAATAGGACGTCTAAGCCTACTCCAAAAGTATGGGAATAGGATGTCTAACTGTAACCCAAAAGTGGAAATGAGAATAAGATGTCTAAGCCTACCTAGAAGGTGGAAATGGGAATATGAAATCTAAGCCTACCCCGAAGGCGTAAATGTGAATAGGACGTTCAAGCCTACCCCAAGAGGAGAATCAAAATTTAGGTACTGACCTCAAAAGGAGGGAATCAAAATTTTGGTACTGACCCCGAAAATGGCTTGAAAGTAGTGTGGAGAATTTTTTGGGGTAAATTTCATAGATATGTGACATGTGAAGATTGGATTTAGTGAAGAAGATTTGTAATATTTTGTGCAGAGTGTGAAACTCTTAGGGCAATGTGAGGAAATTATTGCAGACCAAGATAGTCATGTTGTGCAAGCAAAGAGTAAGAAACCTCGAACACTAGCAAAACAAACTAAGCAAATTTATTTATTTTTCTTTGTTTGTTGTTTTTATCACATTTAATTATCAAAGTATATTTTTCTAAATTTAATTTTCGTTGGTTGATTTTTTATAAAGGATATTTTATTCAAATTTTGTTATCACAAATTTTTTTTATTATTTTGTTTTTTGTTTGTTATAATTCAGAACCAACGTGTGTTATCATATGCTGAATACATGCTTTTATCCATCACACAAAAGGGCAATTTGACAAATGTGTTGAAATCTGAAAAAAATTTCATTAAGCTGCTTCAAACTTGTGTTACAGACTGAGTACATGATGAAAGCATCAAAAGAGACAATCATACTAAATATATCTGAAACAGCATATGCTGAATACATATCATATAGGTTGCTCTGACGTAGTACAAAATGTGACAAAAAATTGTCTATCTATTCTTTATGAGATGAGCTCCTGATCAAGCTAACCTACTAAGCCACATTCTAGGACAAGAGTTTCTTTTGTGTGTACTTAGAGGTACAACCATCTCATAGCTCGTATGGCTGTAGATCCTCCAATTCTAGATCCATTTGGAATCCTTACGACATCTTTTTGTCATCGATCCTTCTGACTGTAATGGAAACCCTGCAGTGTCGTACCTCTGGAATGCAAACCTTGGCAAGATCGGCTCCGTTTCCCTTTAAAATTAGTACCAAACTTACCGGTAGCAAAATTACAACTGATCCTCTGAACTCACCGGTTCTGAAAACTTTGACTTCTTTTCCAAGCAAAATGTCGCTTTTACTCATGAACGATCTGATAAAATCATAGTGATCTATATGTAGAGGAATATAGTCTCCCTCTTCATAAATGTTGATGATACAACTGTTTGGAATGCAATTTGCTGGCAGCACTCTCCATCTAACCATCCTTTTTATCATCCATTTTATTGTGGGAGGCAATGGATCCACCTCATCGTGTCTTAAGATCCTCGGGGGTTCCCTTACCTATCCTTGGTGAAATTGTAGCAACAACCACATTGGATGGTTATCCTGCCTTTTCTACACATTCTTTTTCATGGTTCTGAATAAGTTCTTTCCATCAGAAGACCGGCTCGACCTCTGTCCCTTAGGTCAAAAACACAGTCAAGAATACTTCCTTTTTCACTTTCAAGAAAGACTTTGGTTTACAGTTCCAGACCTTCCAATATGTTGATAAATTTTCCTTGTATTTCCTCATAGATATGAAATTCTCATCTTTTAACTCTATTCATCTTTTCTAGTTATGCGGTGGGGATCCTCTGAGATTGTTGAGGTGGCTCGGTCTTCTCCAAATTTGTAGGATACCATGCCTGACTTGGTTCCATAGGTAATGGAATATATGACTCAGTATCTGGGTAAACTGGCTCCTGACATCCCGTGTCGGCGGCTATGAACTCCTTAAAAGAAATGTAGTGGTCTAAGTGGAGAACATTGAATGTCGGGCATTACATGAATGTTCCTCCGGTTAATGCCTGAATAAGAACTTCAACATTGCACATTGGGTAACCCTTGTAAACTTCATCTGGTACTGCTGGTGGTATCTGCTCTGTAGGAAAGTTGGACTTGTCCTTTGTAGTAAGAGGGCTAGTAGAAGTCTCTCTCATGCAAGGATCATAGAATTTGCCCCTCAGGAATTGGGATAAGTAAGTTCTATGCCTCTTTTAGGTGTCTTCTTTGTTCACGTAAGAAAGCTCTGTGTTTTTGGCGATTAGCATTTTTGTGTTGAGTTCTTCTTAACGGTGCATTTGGCAGTCTCTCATCATCAACACTGAATAGATGTCCTGTTGGTGACGTTATCATAGACGGTAGGCAACTAGTTACTTTCATCGGATTCTGCTGTGCTATTACTTTCTTCCTCTTGAATGAGGAATCCTCTTTAGTATTTTTCTTTAACAGCGATGGTAGCCCTTCCTTCGATCGACGTCTAACTATGTCCATCGGGGGACCCTCATTGTTCACGTTGACCTGATCAAAGTCCAAGTCAAAGTCTATGATGCCACTCTGAGGTGCCCATTTCTCGTTAACTAGAAGACTCCAGCCATCCTTAAAAGTGAAAATCACCTTCTGTCCTAACATTTTTGCTACAGATGACAAAAAAACATAAGTGCGCTGAAATTTAGCAGGAACAAGAACAAAATAAAACATTTATTAGAAAAAATTTTGTTTATACGGCTGTGAAGATTATTTATTTATTCATATATATACATTTTTTTTTAATTTTGTAGAATATCAAACTTAAAAGTAGGAAGTAGAACATCAAAGTTTGCAACTTTAAAGTTTTTATTTAATTGAGATTAATTTTATTACAAAATTTTGGACCCAATCATAGATGCTTGGCCAAATAAATAACCCCAGAACAATCAGAGTCTCAAAAATCCAATTTCAAGCAGTATCAAGTTGAATATTATGTCTTCAAATATCGTCCATTGATCATCAGCATTGGTCTTTTACCAAAAAAATCCACCAGCTGGTAGGCTCCTCCTGATTAGACTTTTTCTATGATAAATGGTCCCTCCCAACTAGGTTCAAATTTTCTACCTATCTCACGACATGCAAAAATAGGTCTTTTAACAACAAGAACGATGTCACCCATTTTAAACGTCCTTGGGCAGACTAGTTTGTCATGAGTTTGTACTATTCTCTCTTGGTAAAGTTCCAAAGTCTGTTGTGCTTCTAGTCGTTTTCCTTCAAAACTTTCAAATTCTTCAAATCAGAGCTTTGCACTTTCTTCTATTGTGATTTGGTTGGCAACGGTGACTCTATGAGACAATGACTGAACTTCCAGTGGTAGTACGATCTCAGACATGTATACAAGTGCGTAAGGTGTACATTAAGTGGGAGTTCTGAACGTCATCCAGTAGGCCCACAAAGCTTCTAATTGTTTATTATGCCAATCCGTGTCCCTCAGAGGATGTAGGGTCTGTCGGACCTATTATGTCCGTGCTCCAACACTCGAATGACCATGAGGCGACGATTGGGTGTTGCACATTCGGAGGTTGGTGTATGACCATCCCTTGCACTTGTGAAAGCTGCACTTTCTGGTTGTATCCATGCAATCAGACATCATTGTTGGACAATAATATCCGAGTCTTTTGATCTTCAATTTCATTTTCGGCTCTGATAGGTGAGCACTTCACAATCCGACATGTACTTCTTTGAAAATATTTTGTGCTTCTTCTCTGCTTTGACATCACAGCCACACCTGATCAAATGATCTTTTGTAAAGGACATCACCCACTATAGCTTATAACATAACTCTTCTCGTGATGAGGTATGCCTCAAATTTGTCCTTTGACAACTTTTTAGTCTGCAAATATTCTATCAATGGATTTCAGCAATCTTTGTTGATGTCAGCAACTGCAATCATCTTTCCTCTTTTTTATGCTTGTGTAAATTATTGAGGCTGATTTGAAATAAAACTCTTCTTCCTTGTAATGTAATGTCAATGGAATCCTCTGGGGGCGTGACAATTCCTTAGCAAGTTTTGCTAAAGCATCGACATGGGCATTATCACCTCGATGAATTCAGTAGAGAGTCACATTGAGAATCTGTTCTTTATTGTGTACCAGTGGTATTCTACTAATCTTATTTCAAAATCTTATACTGTCTGGCGACTTGTTTGATGACGAGTTGAGAGTCTCCATAGACTGCAATGTCTACTATATCCATCGAGATTGCCAATCCGTCCTTTGATAACGTGGAGGGGAATAAGAGTATTATCAAATTACAACAAAATCATTGACCATCTTGCTAGACGTCTGGAAAGTGTTGGTCGAGTCATCAAATTTTACAATGGATTAACTTTTGGAATGATGGTATTTTTATGAGAAAGCATGTAATGCCTAAGCTTTTGGGCGGTAAAAATTAAAGCTAGACAATGCTTTTCAATAGGCAGGTACTTTATCTACGTCGGTATTAGACGTCTGCTCAAGTAGTATAGCACATTTTCCTTACCCTCGTCATTGACCTGAGCTAACAGGGTTCCAAGAGAGTTTTCGAAGGACACAGTACAAAGTATCAATGGTTTTCCGGAGATAGAGGCTGCCAAAACAGAAGGTGTCATTAAGTATTGTTTAACATCTTCAAAGGCATGCTGGCATTTCCCTTCCCAAACAAATTTGGCGTCCTTTTTAATGATGTCGCCAAGGGCTGACACTTACATAAGAGATTAGAAATAAAGCATCTTAGATATGCCAATTTTCCTTGAAAGGAACATAGTTGTTTCAAGGTTCTAGGAGGAGGCGTTTCCAAGATAGCTTTAATCTTATCCAGGTCAATCTTGATTTCTCGATGACGGACAATGTATTATAAAAATTTCTCGGTGGTGACACCAAACGTGCACTTTGAGGGATTCATTTTGAGATTATATTCTCTTAATCATTCGAACACATTCCTCAAATTGTACAAATGAAATATTTTCTGCTTGCTTTTGATGACCAAATCATCCACATAACACTCCACTTGGTTATGAATGAGGTCGTCAAAGATCTTTGTCATAGCTTGTTGATATGTTGCTCCAACATTCTTCAACCCGAATGACATCACTGTGTAGCAAAAGATCCCAATTGACGTCCTGAAAGATGTAAGTGCTGCATCTTCTGGAGCCATCTTGTTTTGGTTATATCATGACGATCCAGCCATGAAGGAGAAAATTTTGTGTGTCAAAGTGATGTCCACCATCATTTTTGGTATCAGCAACAAAAATTCATTATTTGGATAGACTTTGTTCAAATCCCTGAAGTTGACATATACGCGGATTTGTCCATTTTTCTTCTTAACTGGCACATTATTGGCTAACCACATGGGGTACTGCTCTTCTCTTACAAAGTTAGCCTCTATCAATTTCTTGTCCTTGGCAATGACTTGTTGCTCTATTTCGAGGCACATTCTTTTGGGAGCTTGTTTTACTGAGTTTATATCTTTGTCCACCCCGAGTTTATGCATTGCAACTTCTGCTGATAGCCCTGACATCTCATCATAACTCTATGTGAAGCAATCTTTAAAATTTGACAATATCTTGATTAGCTCCATAGATTATTCCTTATTAAGTAAGGAATTTATAAATGTAGGTTGGGGCTACTCATCAGTCTCGAGATTAATTTCCTTCAGTTCATCAACAGTTGATTTAATTTTTTCCTCAAATTCTAGCAGGGTGTCTTCTATTAATTGATCTTGAGAGTCATCTTCTACATCAAGGCTATCCTCTACCAATCCACTAGTAACAACCATGGAAAATTTTGAATCGTTGACTGGTCCTATAATATCAAATTTGAGGCCCTCTTTCGAGTTAGGAGTTTGACTATTAACGTTCTATAATTTTTAAAAAGTGGTAACTTATCTTTTGGCATTTGTTTTAGCAATATCCCTGTTGAATTAAATTTTGCACACAAGGAAAAAATGTAACAAAAAGGTCATTCCATAATTCGTTAGAATCCTCGTCCAAATTTACATAATTTTCAAGATTAGTAGAAGTAGAAGCATGGTTAAATTTGATTGGCTTTGAACCAACGCTACAGACTTCCTTGACCTCTAAACTCTCAACCTTTTGAGGGAGAATCAGAGTAAGGGTCATGGAATTCACACAGTGGTTTATCCAATCATAGATTGACTCATATTCACTTTTCTCCACATCTTCTAAAGATATCTTGTACTGTGGTTTCTTCTATTTAATCGTCATCATTTCCTCCTTGGAGCTTTCTTCATCATCAATGTTAATAGCCGGCTTAGTCTATCCAGCAATCGTATTGGTCCTTCCTCATCCACATCCTTGGCCTCAACCTCAGGTGTGCAAACTAAAAGAACCCCCACCAACTTATTGTAAAAGAGTGGTGGAAGATTGCTGAAGAGGGGTTGAATGGCTTTGCCCCTGTGATCCTTCTGAATCTTTTTTTTTTTATTTTTTACCACCTCAAGAGAGAAGACAGTTTTCTTTGGAGGAGCGTAGTAGGCTGCATCTTCATGAAGGCCAACTTCATGAACTGAAAATGGTGGTAAATCTCTTTTAATGCAATGTTCTTGTCCTTCTTTGAAATATTTGATGCATTGATGTAGGGAAGACGAAACCATGTTGTGCTCAACAATCATGGTCGACCAAGTAGAGCATTGAAAGTGGTCTCGACCTTCATGATATGGAATTTAGCAGTTGTTACTAATTCTCCAACTTTCATAAGCAGTGTTATTAATTCAAGGGCTCTTTCTCCCTTCTGAGTAAATCCTCTTAACATTATTTTATTGGCTGTAAGCTCTTGAGCTTCAATATCAAAATATGCCAAAGTCCGTAGACTCATTAAGTTGAGTGATGCTCCTAGATCCACTAAAACTCTATACAACACAAATCTCCTGATGTTAACAGAGTTTAGAATTGTCGGTTGTGGTCGACGGTATCAAGTAACAAGTCTTCATCTGTGAAGGTTATCCCAGGCTGTTCTTTTAACGAGCAAATTTCATCCAAGGATGTGCTGACCAATTGAGCTAAGCAAATCTCTAGGTCAAGCAAGGCTATAACTAGAGCCTCTCTCATCTCCTTTGATAGGATCAGAGCATCATAGATGCTTAGTTTGTCGGGTAAGATGTTAAGATGATCTAGCATGTTATAATCCACTTTATGTAATCCTTTGATCTTTATGTGATTATTTGGTTCTTCCATTGGTGGAGGTGGAAGTAACTCTTCTTGATTTACTATTTATTTTCCTTTATCTAATGGAGCTAACCTTGAGGGTAACACTTTCCCATTCCTTAGGTTTATCTCTATGATTTCTTCATCTCTTGCAATGTTGTAAGTAAATTCTCTATTGCTTCTTCATTAGAGAGATCCACGTTGATAGGAAGTGGTGCACCATGGCACTCGAGGAATGGTTCCTCAGACCTGGTGCTATCGTAACTGGCATTTTCAACATCTTTTTTGTCCTTTTTAATGGGTTCATCAGACTTAAGTACAATTTGAGGATTGGTTTAAGAATCAAGATTGGAGTTAGATTGAGCAAAGTAAGTTACGTTATCCCCAGAAATAGTTAGAACATAGCAAAAATCATCATCATTATCTTCATAATACCCCGGTGGGGCAAAAAGATAATCATATATGGTCAGTGGTTTGAGGATTTTCTTCCCCGAATCCCAGACAACCAATATAACAAAGGCAACCCCTATCCTACCCCCAACACTATCAGCCTTCACAACGTCGTTCTTCTCTTTCTCTTCTAGTTGTGGTGGTTTCTCTGACAAAATTTCCATCTTGGGCTAAACAGGCTATAAACTCTTAATGGCTGCCTAAGCTGAAGCGGTCTGAATCTGATCCAGTATCTTCTTAGAAAACTTGATCGAAACTGTACTCCATCCATCTTTTTCTGAATATGGATCTATCGAAGTAATTGCCTCAGCCAAAATCATATTTACAAAACATTTTTCAGGTTCTTTTAAATATTCCTTCGGGATTGTTATATTCCCTTCCTTAAGATTTTTCTTTAGCCAACCCTTGAAAATGAAACATTCCTCTATAGTGTGCCTAAGCTTCCTGTGGTATGGGCAATAATTGGGCTGATTTTTCTTGTCAACTTCCTTAGGTTTCCTTGGATTTGATAATTCGAACTCAGGCTTCTTCATTAGACTTTTGAACATTTTGGGTACAACTTCATATTTGAAGGAATATGCCATGCTCTTTCATTCCAAGAGGTTTAAACCCTTCTTATTCTCTGTTCTATATGATCCTCCCAGATGCGACTGCTGGCTAGATTGGCCATGTTGTTGTGTTCCTTGTAGAGCATGATGCAAAGACGACTAGAAACTTTGATGAGAATGTTCTCTCTATGTCTTCATTGGCTGCTTCCCCTTATCAACCGTTGCTACTATCCCAGACTTCTTCTTGAGTATTCGGGCGATTCTAGTCTTTTGTGATTTCTCTTGAGAATCCATGTGCTTTACTTCCTCTTGCAGATTGCTAGTTTTGTTGAGTAGCTTCTCGAAGGACTTTATGGTGAGCCCCTTAAGCATGAAAGCTTTTTGTCCATGGATTCTCTTATGTAGGATCTCAATTGCATAATGTTATTGTAGCTGAGGTTCACACTTCATGCTAAGGTTTCTCCTCCTTATAATATAATCTACTAGAGTCTTGTTAGGCTTTTCTTTCCACTACAAGATCTCCATTAGAAATGTGATGCAGTGCTCCAACAAATCTCTTTAAAAATAGCTTTTCTAACTCGACAAATGTCTTCACTGATAGTTGGGCAGCTCGGCGTACCAAAAATGATATCCCTAATAAATTACTGATAAACTAATAGAAAAGTAAGTCTTTGTTACCTCCAGTATTAACACAACTGGCTCGGAAGTGTGCTATGTGATATCTGGGATTTTGAGTCTTGTTAAATATCTTAAAGTTTGGTGACACAAAACCTTTAGGGTTGGTTACGACATTGAACTCCTCGGAGTAGGGTCTACCTTTTAAAATCAAGGTGACACAAAACCTTTAGGATTGGCTTAAGACCTCCCGAACTTGTTTGACAATTTCTTTAAATTCCTTTTCGGTATGAAACTCGATGGAGAATCCTTCTTCGGTTGATCATCTCTGTTAGCTGAGGCAACTTCCTTCCTTTCATCGGTGATAAGTACAATCTCTGGCTAATTAACTTCGGGAGAAGCTAGCTGTTGTGGTTGAGACTGTCCTTTTATTGTAGCCATAGAAGCCATGAAAGTAGCCATCTCTTCCATGATTTTCTCTATTTGGCTGATTTGCTTGTCCCTTAATAGAACAACCCTATGCAGATCATCTACGACATTCCCTACAATGAGAGAATGGGCTTCACACGTAGATGCATCGGCTCTGGTTTTGATGCATGATTATCCATAAAATCTTCATCGAGATAATCGTTGAAGTCAAAATCATCATCATTATTATCAACGGAAACTCCATGTTCTCGAGCTAACTCAAAAATCTCGACCCTGGGCTTCTCAACCTTTTCTTCAATTATTGATTTGTGTATCATCTTGAGATCTGGGGAACTCTGCTGAACATCCTCCATTGGCTCATCCAACTTGCTAGCAATTGCTGCGACGATGTCGGATAGTTCATACTCTTGCTTCATTCCATGATCCCGCCTTGTGGGTTCACTGAACCATATTGCTATGGAAACCTTGGGTACCCATACCCTTTTCTTTGATGGTGACGTCTTGAGACGGGGTGTCTTAGTAGAGGCATCAGCACATCAGAGAGAGACATGCTCCCCATGGTGCAAACCAGATAAAATATCTGGTAACCTCTTCATCTTTTCCTTTGGAACTTTAGAGACGTCCCTATGACTATCAATTGGTAGAATTATCAAACCCATACGTGACTTAATTGGTCAACAACCTACGGGTTTTGGAGTAGCATTGATAGAAACGGTCGTAATGACGTTAGTATCAATTCTGCTTCCCAGGCGGAACTTGACAAAAATGCGAGTATGCAAAGTTTTAGTTGATATTTGAGCTCATTTGGCAAGTCTAACATCTCTTAGAATTTCTTTGTTGATGTGATGGCTCACTACACATCCCACTTGTTTAAGTAATTCACCGACTGATTAACCCTCTTTGGTTATTAGTCTCTGGAACACTCTATTGACACTAGTGATAGAAGTGGGTTTCTCCCTCTCCCCTCCATGTGGACTAGGTAATGCTAAAGTAGCAGCAATTTTATGGATACTTTCGTACCCATTGGTGTCGATTAAAGGATGGAACCTACTTACTCGCAGAAGTGGATAAGTTTCTGGCAATTCCAATTCCTGTTGGTAAGGAATTTCATTAATAGACATTTTCTGGCTTTAGCAGTCATCCGGACATTTTGACTTTGTGATCGAGTTAATGGTGTAGTCTTCGAACTCAATCCACTTTCAAACACTGATGGCACGACGGTGAATCCTTTGGTTGTAACTTCAACATCATGACATCTTTTCCATTAGCAGAAGTGGGAACAATAGGCTTAGCAGGTGCTAGGGCAGTAGTCTTCACCTTCTTGCAAGAAAAGAAATCCTGGGGAAAGTTTAGGTTAAATTCAATGGAAGTCTCCTAAACTCTAGAGTGGCAACTTTATTACTATGAGGGGAGCTTTTCCTAGCATGACTTCGAGTTCATCGAATCCCCTTCCAAACATGATGGAGGAGGAGATACTGCGGGCATCACGGCTCGTCAGCGGGTTGCACGAGAAAGTGAGCGTAGGGAATGCCATTGCAGCAGCTTCAAAACGAAAGCTCTAGGGTTATTTATTTGGCGAATACCTTATAATTCTATTGCAAACACTTTAAAATAACAGAGCTCGATCTATAGACTGGGCAAGCCTTTTATTTAAATTTTAGTTTGTGGAAAATGTTTCAAAATTTAGTAAAAATAAGTTTGAAAATAGAAGAATTTCATTAATTATATATAGAATGTTTACAGAGCAAGCGCAGCATGAAAAAATTCAATTTAATTTGCAAAAAGGCAAACCAAACTCAATAGGGAAAGTGAAGTTTATGACCCAGTGCTGGACCGACTTTACAACGCACAATTCTTAGGCAGAACTAGCCCGACAACACATCTATTGAGGGTCAGACCCCACACAAAGGTTAAAAGTCCTAATGTACTATTGAACCTCTCTGTCTGACCCCAGGCGGAACTAGCTTTGGAAAGGCATTTTAATATATATATATATATATATATATATATATATATATATATATATATATATATATATATATATATATATATATATATATATATATATATATATATATATATATATATATATATATATATATATATATATATATATATATATATATATA
>JXCR01148048.1:363885-418707 GCA_002079205.1 Phalaenopsis hybrid cultivar
TATATATATATATTATTTTTAAGAAATAAGGATTCTATTGGATTAAAGGGTCTGATACAAGTCTGAGGTGTGGAAACTTTAACAGGTCACCCTCAAGAAGAAAAAGAAGAGAGGGAGTGGGAAAATTGGATACATCAGTAGCTAAGCCTTTTCTAACAAGCCAGTTGGCAGGACAGTTTCCTTTCCTATAAATAAAAGAGGTCTTGACCAATATAAAAGCTTTGAGCTGGTTTATCTTTTGAAACCATTGGGACAGTCTCCAGGAGGGTGCATCATTGTCATTTAGTAGCATCAGTAGATTTGTGGAATCCACCTCCACCCACAAGTTGCACCAATTGGACATGGTATTCAATTTAAGTGCCTAATAAACAAGAATCAATTATGCCTCCAAAGCATCTTTAGCCAAGATGGGAGTGGAGAACCAGAGTAAACATTTGCCTTCATGATTTCAGTCCTCCCATCCTAACACCAAGATGTAAGAAGCTGCCATCAGTATTTACTTTGATACAAGGAAACGTGTTATTCCTCCAAATTACTTTAGTTACTTTGGGTAGCATGGTAGGTTCTACCAGCTGAACTGTGCAAATCTGAGGGAAGGACTTATATTTGATTAATTTAAGAAAATAAGAAATGCAGTTTCTAGCCACCTTGCTAGCATTGGCAGAGGCTTCATCAAATTTGATAAGGTTTTTTTACATCCAGAGGAACCAATATACAATGAAAGGGATGGGATAAACTTTGGCATTCCTCCAGCTGCTCCAACACTCAAACATATTTTTCCAATGGAGGTTGAGAGTATTCAACAGTAACATATTTATAAGCTCTCTCCAGACTTGTTGTGATATAGTGCATTAAAAAAATAGGTGTGAGAATGTCTCCTCAATAGCTTTACAAAGATAGTATCTAGATGGGTCTCTCGGACCCTTCAACTTCAGGATGTCATCAGTGGAAACATAATTTTGAAAGATCCTCCAACAACAGAATGACATAGAGGGAGATAAAAATTTGTTCCATATGGTCTACCCCTAAGGGACAATAATCCAACTATTTAGTTTGAGGTAAATGAACTTAGTGATGTTGTGGTTAGTTTTGTGTGTCCATTTAATCCTATCTTGTTCAGTTTTGTCAAAATGTACCTTGGAGATGCTCAGAGCAGAAGAGTCCTTCAACAAAGAATGAAGTGTATCCAAGGACCAAAGATCTCCCTCCTAGCAGTCAGCAACTCTAAGGTTTAGATTTAAATCAGTAGAGGAAGGTTCCAAAATCTCTTTTGGGCACCAATGATCTAGCCATAAATTAACATTACCTTTTCCCAGGTCCCATAGGAAAAGGTTTTCAGCCAAGTCCCATACTTTTAGCATGTTGGTCCAAATCTTAAAGTCACCAGTCTTTTTGTTATAAGTTTGGGGTGAGTTGCTTTGCAATACTTTCCCCACATGAACTTAGCCCATAAAGAATCATATTGTCTGAACTTGATCCAGATTTTATAGAAGTTCACCTGTTGTAGTTGTTTTAACCCTTTAAACCCCAGTCTACCAGCAGTAAAAGATTTGGCAACCTTCTACCAACTAGCCCAATGTAGTTGTTGTCTGCTCCCAACCTAAAGAAACCTATTGAAGAGTCTTTCCATTTATAGTTGAGATGTCTTCTTCATTGATGTCATGTGTAGAAGATAGGTGGGAAAAGTGGTAAGGATGCTCTTTAGAAGAGCAATTCTACCTCCACTGGATAGAAAAGAAAAAGTCCAATTGGACAGTTGATCAGCAATCTTCCCCAGAACTTCATCAAATTGAGTTTGTTTCACCCTTCCTTTATTGAAAGGAACTCCCATATATCTAAGAGGAGTGGAGGATTCAGAGAATTGTGTATTATCAAGTATCCAATTTTTGATTTTGGAAGAAGTGTTCCTGCTGAAGATACCATTGCATACAATTGTTGAAGAGCATTCCAGAATGTTGTTGAAAGAGTTTAAGGCACATAGTAACTTTCTTAACTGCAATTTTATTAGCTCTTGAATAAGTCATAGTTTCATCAGGATAAACGAGGTGGGATAAAACAATATTAGATCTGTGATGGTACCTGGCAGAGGAGTTGGAAAGGAGACAACTGTCTAGCATTCTGGAAAGAAAGTCCAAAGTCAGTATGAAGATGGTAGGAGGATCCCCTTGTGGAAGTCCACTGGTGGTAGTAAAATGGCCCCAAGCTTGGCCATTGATTAGGATGGAGTGTTTATTGTAATTGAGCCATCTTGCAATAAGATCAAAGAAATCCTTATTAAAGCCTCTAGCCTTAAGAATCTCCATGATGAACTCCCACCCTATACTGTCATAAGATTTTTGGATATCCAACTTGTATATCACATTTCCTCCTCTACAGGTTTTATCTAGGTGAAGCAGCAACTCTTGAGCCAGTAAAACATTTTCAGCAATTGTTCTACCCTTGACAAAAGCAGTCTGGTTTGGGCTAATAAGTCTCTCAAGGTGAGGTTGGAGTTTGGCCACCATTATTTTGTTGGTAATTTTGAATAATATTGGGATAAGATTGATGAGACTAAGCTGGTTCCTATTTTTTTTCTCAGCCTGTTTAGAAGTGAGAACCAAGCATGATGCATAGAAGTACTGAGGGATCTAATCCTTAGAAGAAACTTTGAATACCCCTGATGAGGTCTGGTTTGGTTATACTCCAGGTCTTTCTTGTAGAAGTCAACAGTAAATCCATCAGGCCCAACAGTCTTTGTATTGTCAATGGATTGTAATCCATGCCAGATTTCAGTCTCCTCAGGTGTAAGAGTCAGATTAATGGTACTGGTATAACGGTGATCAACTGTAAGGAAATTAGCATCTATAGGAGTTCTTTCAGCCAAAGGTTGTGTCAAAAGCTTATGGAAAAATTGAACAGCATTCTCAGCAATGGCTTCATTATCTAAAATCCAATTGCCCTCAACATCCTGAATACCTTGAATGGTGTTACATTTTCTTTTATATTTTATGTAAGCATGTAAAACTTTGTGTTTCTATCCCCATCTTTGAATTTATTATAGCAGCTTTTTGGCTAAAAAATGATTCATGAAAGTCTATTGGAGTGAGAAGTTTTTCTTGTGCAGTGATCAGAGAGCTCTCATCAGCCTCATGATTGATAACAACTTCAGTGGTCTTTACCTTCTTTTCAGCCATCTCAACATTCAATAAAATGTTCCTAAATGTATTCCAGCCCCAGGTTCTAAGGGCTTTACTGATTTTGAGATGAAGGAGCCAGAGTTTGATGAAAGGGTCTTGATGGTATATCCCCTTTCATTATTTTGCAAGATACTCAGTGAAGGAAGGATGATCAGACCAAGTATTAAGGTATCTGAATGGAGGAGGACTAGATGGTGATGAGGGAGGTGCATCAATAGAAATTAGGAATGGCCTAGGGTCAGAACCAACCACACTCAAGTGGGTTACAGAAGTGTGCAGAAAATTGTTTAGCCAGCAGTCATTCTCCAAGAATCTGTCCAGTCTTTCCGAAATTTTCCCCCTCTTAAAGTAAAAGGAGGGCCATTGAAGCCAAGGTCAAACAGATGTGCTACTTGGAAATTGTCAGTAAAGTTGGTCAGCTTGGACAGTTTTGGAGATCTACCACCAATCTTCTCAGCAGAATTAGTAATACAATTGAAATCTCCCCCCACCATCCATTTATCTGTCATATTAGAAACAATGGAATGAAGAACATACCACAAATTAGTTTTGGAGGCTTTGTTACACATAGCATAAACAATCCAATTTATGCTAAAAGACATCCCATTCATGCTAAAAGAGATATGGACTAGTTGAAGATGGTCCAACAAAACAATCCAATTTAACACTTTTCTAAAAAAATAGCCAAATCTTATTGTTGATATTGGTGAATTGAGAGAAGCATTAAAATTTTTTAATCAGCCTTTGCGTGTTTTTGTGAACCAAAGGTTATAAGGTAGATAAGAACCACAGTATGTGTTTTTTATAAAGATGTGTTAACCTTTTGAGGGAAAGGGGGTGAGCAATCCCCTTAATATTCCAACAAAGGGATTTAATCATGAGAGGTTGGTTGTGATCTAGATCTTCTCCTTCCACTTCTTGCTCTAGAGGGGGAATCCAATCCTGGAGGGCGGCTGAGAGCACTATAAGTGCCTTTCTGAAGTCTGTGTAGTTCAGTATTCATCTTCTTCTTATTTTTTGCCTTTTGAATTGGTCAATCCTGGTTCAAGGCTAGGGTAATTTTTTGTTGTACCTCTAAGGAGGGGATCATATTTATTGTATGGAGGGAACAATCCTCTATGAGTAGCTGATTTTGCTAGGAGTTGGAGTTATTTTTCCCACGTAGTTCAGTATGTAAATTGCTTATCTCAATTGTATGCTCAATTGTGTTGTTAGGTTCAGGAGGTGAAGTAGTCACCATAGGTTCCCTATGAGCAGCTTGTTGAAGTTCCACATGTTATGAATGCCCCTTCTCATTATTATTAGTGTCTAGTTGTTTTTCAGATGCAGTAATAGGAATTCCCTGGCTAGAATCTTTGGTTTTATTTTTAGAGGGTGGATGCAACCTATAACATCTGTCTTGAGCGTGTCCAAACACTCCATCACAATTCTTTGTCAGTGTCCCTCTTCCACAGTTCCTAGCCAAATCTCATTCACCTCAGGCAAGGTGATGTCCCTCTAAACTAATAATTTTTCCACTGAAGGCCTAGACAAATGGAAAGTAGGGAAATCCATTTTTAGAGGTCTGCCTAAAGCCAACCCAATTTTAGAAAGAACTTTATGGTTGAAAATGTGTAGAGGCATCCCAGGTAACTTAAAACAAATTGGCACAATGGGAGGCTTTTTGCTGAGATCAAAATTTGGAGTCCACTTGATAATCTTCATGGAGAGTCCTTCCAAAAGGACAGATTATTTAGCAAATAACCTGGCATAGTCTTCTTCTAATGTTAGTTTTATCAGAATGTGCCTACCATCAATCAGGCAAATCTGTCAAGCACTAGAGAAATGGAAGTTTTCAATGTACCTTCTCACCAGCTCCATCCTAGGGTAGCCAAGTTGGAACTCGCCAATCAACATAAACTTACAATCAACTTTTAAATAGTTTAGTTCCTCCTCTTGATAGAAGATGGAAGGTTTCCCCTCCTTAACAGATAGGGGATTAATGAGATGACAACTTTCTTTCCCCATGGTAGCTTCATGAAAGGCTTGGGGAAAGACCAGGACTTCAACATCAAGCAAGCGTATTTTGACCTCTTCCAACCACCCCATCATAGGTGGCCTTAGACCATTAAGCATTAGTTTCCACATCAATATGGAATCCATCAGCCATGATGAGAGCAGCATAGTAGGACACCCTCACAGGCAATGTAACAGTAAAAAATAAAAAAAGAAGAGTAGAATCACAACAGCCAAAACCAAAGAAACAAACACCACTTAGAAGGAAAGTGGGAAGCACAACAATATGAACCTAGAACAACAACAAAAAGGTTCAAACCCTCAGCTAGGAAGCAGAAGCCCCAAAACCCAATGGAACAGTGCTTCCAAATTCAAAAGATCCTGAACCCGGGAAACCAGAAAAAAGCAACAAACGGGGAGCCCAAAGCCAAAGAGGCTCCAAACAAGCTCCCAAAAAGCTGAAACCACTCCTCCACCACCAACTCACCAGCTAGCAGTGAGGAAACTTCATGAAGGAAACCCATGCAGAGCTTCCACCGCTGCCGCCGCCATTATTTTATATATACATAGATATATATATATATATATATGTATATATTAGAAAAAATATGAAATCAAACTGATTTCATATTTTCATAGTTTAAATTAAAGAGCACTACACCTCAAGCTATGTATCTATCCCAAAAGATAAGCACAAGACTCAAGGGTAAGGCTCGATCAAATAAACTAAGAAATATATGACATTCGTTTGGTCTATGAGACTAATTTTATTTGTAAGCCGACAAGTTCTCCTATTTAATATGAAAAATTAAATAGGGTTTATATTAAGCTGGGCTTGGAAAATTTCCCTATAAAGGCAAGCCCTTATAGTTAATTACATCTTAGATAACCAAAGTCACCTTAAAAAACTCTTGATAAAAATCAAGGGATATTGTCTTCAAAGAGGTCCAAGGATTATGAATTTTCAATGAGATTGGACAAAGAAATGTGAAATGTGAATGACGTGAATTTGGAACAGTTAATTGTGGAATCTATAGAAAGAAGAACTAGGGGATGTAACGGATCCATAGATGAACCTTGGTGACGTCCCAACCTACCCTATGGTTTGGCCTCAATTTAGAGGAGAAATATTTAAATGTTTCATCCTACAAATTTTATTAATTAGGGATTACATTCGTGTGAAATGATCACACAAATACCCTAGAAGATGTAAGGAATTAGGTCGTGATGAACGAAGACCTCAAAATCTTAAAGCAAGTTAGGGCTTATATTGTTTAACAAAGCCAGACAAAGGCCTAAAGAAAATATTGAGGATTTATGTCACACTAGGTGAACCACCTCAAAATCCTATGACTTGTTGTTTAATTCTAAAAAAATGGTTTAGCTGACGTAGACATTTTTTGCTGTTGAAGATGGTTGTTCTGTTCACAATGCTAGCTCCAGGCTCCTCATTCTAACAAGCTTAGGTTTTCTAATATGTCGAGTCACAATGTTAAATCAAATGTTTCATAATGTCATGGTTATTTAAAGGTTACGAGGAATGTTAAAGTTGATTAGAGCCACACTAATTAAGATCCTACGGTTCCCTCATTCCGGTACCACTATTTTCTTTTGGATTCTCTTAATCTAAATTAATTTACTAAACTTAACTTAAAAAAGTTCCACACTTTCATTTAGACTGTGAGAAATCTCGTTAGCAACCATACATTACCTCCTTCGAGGGATTCCCGTTCATCCGATAGAGACATCAGAATTTAGTTGCAATTATTGTTTTGTTATTTTGTTTGTGATTAAATTTTAGTTTATCTTATATTTCAACTTTTGTGGTGGTGGATTGTACCTTGTTTAAATTTTAGTTTTGGTCTTGGTTTTGACATGCAATGTGACTTTAAGCATACAAGCTAGAAACAAGAGGTATGGAAAAGTAAATGCAATAATTTAAAAGCGTACCTGTTGATTCTTCTCGCTCCTCCACCTGAAAGGTTAACGTTAGAAACATGTATATACTTTTACAAGGAATTCAAATTGCAAGAGTATATGAAGGTATAACTACCAAACCCCAAGTTGTGACTTTGTTGAGAATCGTAAGATCTTAGTGGATAATTTTAGAATGAAATATATTAAGTTCAATTTGCCCTTCAAAATATTCAAGAGATTCTAAAGTGCTCAGAGCATGACCTGAATCACTTTGGAGATTTTTTGAATTATTTCGAGTTCATTTTGAACTTATCATATTGTTCTATTAATTATCCAAGGTTAAGCTAAGATTATCCCATTGCTCAAGGAAACTTAATGTTCTACTTATCCCAAGGCTTGGACACTCTGTTAATTAATTGATATTTTATTTAAGAGTAATGCGGTTGGGTGCCTCTAAGGCAGGTTCGAGTCATAAAAGATTATGGTTCCCACAATTAAATACAGGCTTGTAGTGTTTAATGATGTTAATCACCAATCATATTATCTTCTAAATCCATTCAATTGAGTTTAAACATTGAGCCTAGGTCATTACCAAGCTGTTAACAATCATAACGAGGAAATTGATGGTGGTTAAGATTTTGGTTTAAGTGACATATGTTCTTTTTGAAATATCACATCATCATCAATTTTAGGCTTAAGATAAGCAAATAATGATCTTCCTAACTTGAGCCCATCACTTAAGAATCATTTGGTCACAATTGACTTCCAAGTCATAATGATTAAGGAAGTTATGATTTTTTGTTCATATTATAGAAAAGGTGGCAAGTGAGTTTCTACCTTTTAATCCCATTGTATTCCAATCATCCAAACATATTCATTAGGATCAAAATTACCCATTTTCCATTTGTTAACCCTAAATTTTGATTATAGCACCAAAATCTAAAGTTACCCTTTTGTCTTTAGGGCTCTCCACCTCATAACTTATTAATCAAAACTCAAATGACTTTGAGAATTTTAAGGGTGTCCTATCCATGGGTCAATTAAAACATCAGAGGAGAAAATGTGGGTTTTTAAAGATTAAATTAAATAATCATTTAAACTTAAAAGGTAGTATTTGTAAAGTTGATTTTACTTAACCGTCCAAACTAATGTTTTTATTCATGAGAAAATTGCTAGAGGTCCCTTAGGTCAGGGAAACACTTAAACAAAATTCCATGATTTTTTAAGTTAAATTACTATTATTATTATTATTATTATTTAATTATTAACAAATTCCATTGATTTAATTAAATGGAAAATAATTTTTTAATTATAAAAATTATTTTTATATTCTTATTAAACTTCTTTGAGTTCAGAAGACTCAGAGTACCAGTAATTGTATTTTTATGATTTCCAATTTATTTATTATAATTATTTTAATGAGATAAATAAGGAAAAATGTACTTTTATGGTTTTAAAATTTATGTTTAACTTGGAAAAGTTAGGAAAAAATATTGTAATGAGTCCCAAGTGATCAAGAGACCATTAGGCACATTTTAAAATATTTTTTGTATTTTTGTGATATTTAATTAATTTTAGTTATTTTAAATTCAAAATAAGACTAAAAAATCAAGTATTTTCTCAAAAATAACTTTTTCTTAAGTGCCTTTGAATACAAGGAACTCAGAAACTACTTTTCATAATTTTCCCAAGTGTATTTAATTTGTTATAATTATTTTTGTACAAAAATAAAAGGTTTCTTATAAAATCTACTTTGCTGCTCAAATTTAATAAAATAGTTTTTTAAATTTTTACTGTAGGTAAACATGATTTTCTTACATAATGTGGATTTGATTTTGTCAATTTTTTATTGATATTTATTTTAGATAAATTAGAACAAGATATATGCATTTAATTAATACTAGAAAGGTACAAAATGATTCAAATCATCATATATTTTTTACTAAGCTTCTCTAACGATAGGAAACCTACTAAAATTATCCTCATAGTTTTCCAAGTAATATTTTAATTTATATAATTAAAATAAGCCAAAATAGCCACCCTAGTTTGAAAATTAGGGTTAGAATCATGGAGATACTCTCTGACCTTGGAAAAATTAGAGATACCCTCTGTCAGAAAGAATAAACCCTAAAAATCTCATGCCATGGTGAGCATTCCTTGATCATAATGAAATAAAATACTCCAGAGAGTATTTAATTCATTAAAAATTTGGGATTAAGAAAATAGTTTTAATTTTTAGTCCACATAATTTTCCTCTGTTCACTGAGCAAGGAAGTATTTTTTTTTTTACTTTTATAGAGAAAGATATAGATTTTTTAAGTTCAGGCATTTAAATAAATAAAAAAAATCCATATTTTTCTACTTAAACACACAGCTCTAACTCATCCTACGGCGGCTCCGAAGTCACACGTGGCGCTCCTCCATTTGACACCAACATCCACCTAAACTGCCACGCAACCCGTGCTTTATGCATCATATCTTTGTGTGGCTCGATCTCCTCCATTCATCAAATAAACATGCAATGAGAATGCTCCACGTTATCATCCCCAAATGACTTAACTCGACAACTGTTCAGACTAAAACCTTAAGTTCTTCATCTAAACTCAACCAAATTGCATGGGATTCATTTATAAACCTCCATCTACTCAAGAAGAGTATATCTATATGGTTAATCAAGCTTGAAATCAAGCCACTACACATCAAGAATAAAAAAAAACTCAGTTTATGGTTGAGGTTCAATACCTTTATCTGAGAGGGGAGGCCTCATGTAGATAGTTGTGGTAGCTTCGATTGGGTCTACAGATGAAGTCCTAGACACTGATGAATTGCCTAAGTTTGATTTTGATCAAAGTGGATTTTATGTGTTGGTCTAGAGCTATGCTAGGGGCTCTCTGTGATGGGGCTTTCGTGTGGAATCCACTTCTCTAACTCTGTGGATAGTGTGTGCAAGCTCAATTGAAGTTTGGTTCATTTTGGTGGAGTATAGCAATTTTTCCTTGTTTTAGGGTAAATTTCAGTGATGTAATTGACCTTAATTTGTTGTTGTGAGTGGCTGAGAGCAGAGGGATTGCACTTAGGATGGTTTGGAGAGGCTCTAATAAAATTTTGATAGAGTTTCCCCAACGATTTTTTACAGTCTTTCTTGGTCTTGAAGGGGTTAACTTATAGCCATGGCTGCCTGGTGGAGGTCAGGGCTTGGAAGTGGGTGCAAGACAATCCTTAGGTGGAGGGATGAAAAGCTCTAGTGACCAATCATACTTGGCTAGATCAGGGAGGTTTAATTTTGGGTTTTGACCAATGGGGGCACCTTTGGGGTGACTGTTTCTGGCGGTTGAGGTGGTGGCTGACCAGGGTATGGTCACTTCTTTGTTCAGGGAGGTCAGGGGAGGGTTAATTATGATTTAGTCCCAATGGCATGTGATGATTGCAAAGTATTTTAAAACAAGGCTAAATATGGTTAAGATCCCTTAAATCAAGGGGCCATTGGTCCATAGCTTACCTAGGTGGTTTAGGTGGGTTTAGGTTGGTCAATAGAGTCAAAATGGTGGCTGCGATGACATTAATTTTGTCACTTTCGTTTGACTAAGTCAATTTTGGTGAAGGGGTTCAATTTGAGTCAAATTATCTTAAAGTTGTGTTTGGGTTTGGCTGGCCATGATATTGGACTCAACTGATTGAGAAATTTAGTTTTGATCATTGTCACAAAGAATTTAGAAAATATTTGGAGAAATTTTCAGTAGATTTGGTTTGTCAATTTGAAGGAAATTGGACATTTGATGAATTAGAGGATGTTGGATTAAACTTGGGCTTAGGTTGGGCTAGGGTTGGGCTAGGTCCAAATTGATGGCTCAAAATAGTTTATTGGAATGTAATGAAGTATTCTTAACATTGATTGGGTGCCAATTTTTGTGTTAGGGCATTCAATTCGGTGGAATTTTGGCACATGGCTAAGTTGGGGCAAATTTGGGGATTTTAGATTTGGGTTGAAATTAACTGAAATTGAGGCTTGAGCAAGGCCAATTGAGTGCTAAATTTGATGTGTAGAGATGTTTTAAAGAGTTTAGGATGCATAATTGGGGTAATTGGAAAGATTTGGGCGTTCAATTGAGTAGGATTTTGATTTTGGGCTAAATTGGGTCTTTTTGATTTGGGTTGAAATTGAATGTAAATGTGGGTCAATTGGACTCTGATTGGGTTTGAAATGATCATATGCATGATGAATTTGAGTTTAGAATTAAAATTGAGGAAAACTGGAGTGAAATTAAGGGACATTTGGGGTGAATTTGCAAAAATTGGGCCTTTAGGGGCAATTTGGGGTTTTTGGTCAAAATGGGTTCTGTTGAAGGGCTTAAATTGATTTTGGGGACATTTGAAATGATTTTGAGTGTTTTAAAAAGTTTGGGCCGCCAAGCGTATTTTGGCCAAATGAGGGGTATTTTGGTAATTATGGTAGAATTTGGGGGGGGGGGGTCAAAAGGTTAGGTTGGATATTTAGGTAAAATTGGAGTGCCAACCACCCTATTTGAGCTATGGACCAATGAAATCCTCTACTTTAGGTCCTTCATGCATTTGCCTTGGCTAGACGTCAGCCTAGGGCTAGTGGGTCTAGGCGACCATCTACATGAGTCTCCGAAAAGATCAAGGGATCAAAGTCAACAAGCTTGGGTTTAGGTTTATGAGTGAATGTGAGTGAAAGTAAGTGTAAGCAAGTGAAATAGCTCTAGACCATCACACAAGGTCAATTCTAAGGCCAAGCAATCCTATAAGGATGCCCATTGAGGTCCCCCATATTGACCAGACCTACTAAGTGCTAGAGGTTAAGACCAACATGTGGAACTTCAAGTTAAGCAAAGGAAGGTTTATACTTTCTAATGGTGAGGGTTCTTTTCTTGTCTTCTAGGAATAGTCAACAGAATGTCATATGGCTATATCATAGGCTACTAAAGATGAAACGAGACCTCAACCAAAAGTGAGGTCAACAGGGATCTAAGTGAAAGTTAGTGTAAGTGAGTGAACTAGCACCATACCAACACCCAGGGTCAACTCTAAGGCCAAGTAGTCCTATGGGGACTCCTCTTGAGTTCCCCCATATTGACCCTACCTACCAAGTGCTAGAGGTTAGGGCCAATATATGGAACTTCAAGTAGAGCAAAGAAGAGTTTAGAACTTCTAATGGTGAGGGTTCCTTTTCTAGTCCTTTAGGAGTAGTCAACAAGAAAGTTCTATGGCCAGACTTTAGGCTACTAAAGAGAAAACTAGACTTCAACCAAAAGTGAGGTCAACAATAACTAAAAAAGGTATACCTAAAATGATTGGAATTTTCATATCTTCCTCTCTATCTAGCAAGATGAAATCAAGAGGAAAGATGAATTTATCAACTTTAAATCAAATATATTAAATAACCTTGTTTGGATAAGTGATCAATTGATCAGCTAACTGAAGAGTTATAGTAGTATGAGGCACTTCTCTTTATCCTAACCGTTTGAAAATAGATAATGGCATAACATTAATACTCATTCTGAGATCACATAAAGGTTTTCAAAAAAATCTTTCGCTTATTGTACAGGGAACAGTAAAACTCTCAGTATCATTAATTTTTCGAGGAAACTTCTTTTGAATTGTAGCACTGCACTCCTCACTAAGTGCAACTGTCTAAAAGTCTACAGACTTCTTCTTCTTCTTAAGAATGTGCTTCATGAACTTTGCATAACTAGACATTTTCTCCAGAGCTTCAGCAGAAGGAATGTTAATGGTTAATTTCATAGATACTTCTAAAAATTTGAAAAATTGTTGATCCAACTTTTACTGTCAAACTATTTAAGGAACATGAGGTGGTGGTTTTTCTAATTTAATCTTTGGTGAAGAGACTGATTTTTCTAATTCCTTAGAAATAGTTTCCTCAGATTTTTTAGTTTCCATAGTCCTTTTTTCAACCTAAATCACTTTTTGAACTACATCCTCCAGCTCTCTTCCACTTCTTAATTGGAGAGCTTTAACATGCTCACTGTTCTTCCCTTTAAGGTTTATTGACACACCTAAAAATTACCCAATTTATATATATTTTGTATGTTCATTTTTAATGACATTGCACTTTAAAGGGAGGTTTTTTACATGTTTTTTTTTCAGGTACAAGGAATGGAGTTTTAGAGAAAATGGAGCAGAAATGGTGCAATTTGGATTGAGCAAGGAAAAAATTTTGATCTGGTTCATTTTGATATGTCTTTCAATGCTTAATAAATTTTACATTTATTACATGTTGATGAATGAAATTGCACTTTAAAGAAGGTTATTTTTATATTTATCTTTTAAGTATAATACTTGAAGAGGATTGGAGCTGAAAGGGAGTGAAATGGATGCAGAACAGGCGCAAAATGTGGTGCTGCCAGTACGGTGATGCCAAGGTGTCGTAAAGAGGTTCATAGGCGCCAGTCATGCCAAGAGAATAATGCCTAGGTGCCATAAATGGTTGTAGACGAATCTAAACTGCCCAAGGAGTTTATAAGGCATCTTTTGAAACTGTGGAGGGCACCTTTTGACATTTCAAACTATTGGAAACTCCAAAAACATCCAGAGGTCATAGATAGGAGTAGGATGTAGATTTCTACATTTTTTGGAGAGATGGGTGAGGGATTTTGAGAGATGTGTATGGAAATGTACTAGCATAGCGTGGATAGGAAAGAGGCTTTCTGGAGAGATTTATATTTTTCTTTCACAGAAAAAAAATTAAGTATTGTGTCTTCATTATCTTATAATTGTTGTAAACACTTTCTATGGGATTTTCTTTGATTAACAGAAGTTTTTTATTGTGTTTTATGCTTTGTGATTAGTTTTCTTTGCGCTTTTCTTTTAATATGAAGTAGTGGCATGAGTAGGAAAATTTGTTTTAAGATAGAGTAACTTTTATTTTCATGTGATGAGTGACCAAAGGAAAATATGTTGAGATTTTCATACATATTTTATTCTTTTTTTAATAATATTGCACTTTAAAGAAATGTTTTTTTAATGTTTTGTTGCAGGAATGATGAATTAGGGTCATTGGAGCAAGAAGATGCAAAAAGGAGCAAATTTGGAGCGAAAATGACCAAAATGTGGAGATTTAAACTAGGCCACCGACGGTGCCCTTGACCTTGCTGACGGCGAGTTTTTCCCGAGACTACAAGACAAAATTCTTCAAAAGCCCGCCGACGATGCCATTGACTCCGCCGATGGTGAGATCGACTGTTATGCCTACTCAAGCTTTGGATAAGGCCAAATTTTGAAGGGTTGCTTAGGCAACTCTTGGGAAAGCTCATCCACAACTTTAAAAGAACATTTTTGGTGGAAAATTGGTGAGTCTAGAGGTCTTGGATGTTAGAGAGGTTCCATTACTGTATTTACTAGAGTTCCAATATTGTGAGGATTTCTTCGAGAGATTGTAAGAGTAGAGGGAAAGTGAGAGATTTCTTCCTCCTTGCTACTTCAAAAAGGAATTTTGTGTGCTGTAAAGAAAGGAAGAGATTCAGAGGAACTTTGAGGAGTGTTTCTGGGGGGAAGTTAGAAATAAGTTATTTACTTATTGTAGTTTGTATGACTTTGATTTTATATTTGAATTTCGAGTTTTGTTGTGTTTTCCCCATGAGTTCTGAGTAGTTTCTCTGTCTTTCTCCTTGTCTCGAGATTTGTGAAATGGTGAAGCCACGAAAATCTTTAGAAAATTGTGATGATCTTTTCACTTCGATCTTAATTTACTTTCAATCTGGCCAATTGACTTGTTTAAATATGTTAAGTTTTACCACTAAAGTGAAGATTACATCCAAGATTCAGGGAGGTCAAAGCCCTTGGAAGTTGGGTGCAAATAAATAGGGAAACAATATTATTGGGCGTAGAATTGGAGATCTTAGAGTGACAGACTAAAATCCCCAATTCAGTCCTATTGTTTAGGTGCTGAAGTGTAGATGTTAGCCCTTAGGTTTGCGGAATGTGGGAGCTTCGAAGTGAGAGCTGGTATCCTCCCAGCCTAGCCGTAGATCCAGTAAACAGGCATAGGATTAGTCAATGTTTTTTATGCCTCGACCATAGGGTAAAGAATAGGTGTGCTCCTATTTGAAACAATATAAATTGAACTAATTCATTTTATCCATTCACCATAATTTCTTGACAAGGAGAAGGAGCAATATAATTTGAACTAATTCACTTTATCCATTCACTATAATTTCTTGACAAGGAGAAGGATTCTTTCTTATATATTGAATATCACAAATTAAACCCTACTTTCTATCTTTAGTTTTTTATTAGTTATTTCTTATATATTGAATATCACAATTAAACCTTACTTAATATAACTAGTTATTTATTAGTTATTAAAATTAACTATTTATTTCAATTACCTATTAGTGACAGATAAGCAAATTGAACGTCGTTGTTGTGATTAAAGATTTCTTTTTTAAAGTCTTAGTCCATAATTCTAAACTATTCCCTGTGGGATCAATATTTAGGACTCCATCAGAGCCCTATATTACTTAAGCGATACGTATAATTGCATTGATAAGTGTGACTTTACAATTATTGAATATTTAATACGTCCATATTTATCTTATATTTTATTGCATATATAAAGTCACTGTCATGTTTTTAGTGTCGTTTCCGAGGAGTGATTGAGTGAGTGAGTAAAATCACGATCATACTAACGGACAAATTAGAATTATTAGAAAATTTTTACTTAAATTGCAACTTAGTTTTTATATTTATATTTAGTTAATTATATTAATGAGTACTGATTTCAAATAGTATGCATAAATTTGGACCTGAAAACTTATACCCTATGATTCAGAGTTAGAACGCACCGTTAGAAGGATAAAATATTAAGAAGAGAACCTAGAAATTCTGATACAATGGAAAACAACCTGAACAATCAAGGAATAGAGAATGANAAGATTAGGAGATTGAGAAGAGAACCTAGAAATTCTGATACAATGGAAAATAATATGAACAATCAAGGAATAGAAAATGAACACCAATCTATACCCCTACGAGATTATGCAAATCCTACAACAGATGAAATCCACTTATCTATCCAAAATCCTGATGTAGCTGCTAATTNCACAAAAATCAATTCGAAGGTACACCAAATGAAGATTCGAACTTACACCTCGCTAGTTTTTTAGAACTGTGTGCTACTTTCGAGGTACACCAAATAAAGATCCTAATTTACACCTCGCTAGTTTTTTAGAACTGTGTGCTACCNGAATTTTTCCATTTTCACTGAGGGATAAAGCTAAGATGTGGTTAAATTCGTTAGCACCAGGATCTATTAGAACTTGGGGAGAACTTTCACAGAAATTTCTATCCAAATATTTCCCTCCATCCAAAACTGCTAAACTTAGAAATGACATAACATCATTCTGTCAGATTGATTGAGAGTCAATATATGAAACTTGGGAGAGATTTAAAGATCTTCTTAGGAAGTGTCCTCATCATTTGTTACCAGATTGATTAATAATTCAAACTTCTTATAATGGATTATTGGGATCTCTTAGTTTGATTATTGATGTTGCGGCTGGTGGTTCTTTAATGTCAAAACCTTTGGATGAGGCTTATTCATTAATAGAAGAGATGGCTAGCAACAATTTTCAATGGCCCTCAGAGCGGGTAAATCCAAAAAGAGTAGCTAGTATCCATGATTCTGATGCAATATCTATGTTAGCTTCACAGATTGCTGCAATATCAAATAAATTAGATCATTGTGGGATGAATTATTCTTCAACACCTCCTATGATGGAAGAGAATTCATCTGGGCAATTTTTGGATGTTTAACCTTCATATGAGACCTTAAATGTTATTAATAGACCCAACAACCTATATTCGAACTATTATAACCCCAGGTTAGAAGAATCATCCAAATTTTAATTGGAATAACAATTCTTCTACAAATCAACAATAGGAAAACAACCCAGTGAACCCATTAGAAAATTCATCCAACCAAGGAAATGTTAACTATAGACCTTCTTATCCTCCAAGATTTAACAGTAATACTCAAATTAAGAAGAAGAAGTTGTCTATGGAAGAGCTAATATTAAACATGGGTCAACAATTACAGAATCAAGGATCAATTGAAAATTCAAAAAAATCAATTACAAAATCAAGGAACTGTTATTAAGAAAATTGAAAACGAATTAGGGCATATCGCTACTGCGCTTAGAAACCGAACATTAGGAACTTTTCCTAGTACTGTGGAACCAAATCCTAAAGAACAAGAAAAAGAACAAATCAAAGCGATACAATTACTATTTGGAAAAGAATTGGAAACAAGGGTGCAACAAAGAAACAAAAACTGAAAACGAGAAAGTGGATACCAAAAAAGAAAAGGATCATGAATACCCAGATTTAGAGTCTCCATTTACACCAATGAAAATTACTGTGGAGAAACCTCCACCACCGTTTCCTCAAAGATTGAAGCAACACAAACAAAATAAACAATTTTCCAAATTTTTAGAAATTCTTAAGAAATTAACAGTAAATATTCCCTTCGTAGAAGCTTTAGAGCAAATGCCCAATTATGTGAAATTTATGAAAGATATTTTGAACAAGAAAAGGAAGTTCATGGATAATGAAACTGTTGCACTTAGCAAAGAGTGTAGAGCAATTATTCAGAAAAAGCTTCCTGAAAAATTAAAAGATCCTGACAGTTTCACTATACCGTGTGCAATAGGTGAAAAATTTTATGGAAGAGCTTTTTGTGATTTGGGAGCCAGCATTAATCTTATGACTCTATCAATTTTCAAAAGATTAGGATTAGGTGAAGTCTCACCTACTTCTGTAACTCTACAATTAGCGGATCGTTCAGTTACATATCCTAAGGGATTTATAGAAGATGGGTTAGTAAAAGTGGACAAATTTATCTTTCCCGTGGATTTCATTGTCTTAGATATTGAGGAAGATAAAGAAATACCTATCATTTCAGAGAGACTATTTTTAGCTACTGGAAAAGATATGATAGATGTTCAAAAAGGAAAATTAACTATGAGAGTTAATGATCAAGAAGTAACTTTTAATATTGCAAAATTTATGAAATACCCTGTTGTTGAAAGAGATAATGAATGTTTTCACGTGGAAATTATTGAACATCTACTGAACGAACATTTTAAAGAACATTTTGAAGACAAAAAACATTTTGAAGAAGAAGAACATTTTGAAGAGAAAGAATAATTTGAAGAGAATGAAAAAGTTATTTTGGATGAATTAGAAAATGAAAAATTATGTTCAGGAAAAATTTGAGATGTTGGATATTACAGAAAATTCCGATAAAAATCTGTGTCCATCGATTATTAAACCACCTGAACTTGAGATGAAAGTATTGCCTAGTCACTTGAAGTATTTACTTTTAGGAGACTCATTTACATTTCCTGTTATTATATCTTCAGAATTAAATGATCTGCAAGAGCAAAGATTGTTAGAAACATTAAAAAGATATAAGAAAGCTTTTGGTTGGACCTTAGCTGATATTAAAAGAATCAGTCCTTCAATCTGTATGCACAGAATTATATTCAATGAAAAATATAAACCAAGAGTTGATCCACAAATGAGATTAAATCTGATGATGAAAGAAGTAGTTAAGAAGGAAATTTTGAAATGGTTAGACACTGGTTAGTCCAATTCATTGTGTTCCTAAGAAAGGAGGAGTGACTGTTGAAACAACAAAAAATAATGAATTAATACCTATCAGACAAGTTACTGGGCGGCGAATTACATTGATTCTAGGAAATTAAACACTGCCACCAGGAAAGATCACTTCCCTTTACCCTTTTTAGATCAAATAGTAGATAGACTTGCTGGGCACAATAATTTTTTCTTTTTAGATGGATATATCAGTTACCATAAAATTCCTATTGCTATTGAGGATCAAGAAAAGACAAAATTTACTATTCCTTTTGGAACTTTTGCTTTTCGAAGAATGCCTTTTGGATTATGTAATGCACCTGCAATATTCCAGAGATGTATGATGTCCATATTTAGTAAGTTAATTGATGATGGATTTGAAGTATTTATGGATGATTTCTCTATATTTGGAGCATCATTTGACGCATGCTTAAATTACCTTGAAAAATTTTTGGAGCTATGTGAAAGAAATAATTTGGTTATGAACTGGGAGAAATGTCAATTTATGGTTGCAAAAGGAATTATTTTAGAGCATAAAATTTCGGAAGATTGTATGGAAGCAGACCCTACAAAAATTCAAGTTATATCTAAACTAACACCTCCTATTAATGTAAGAGAGGTTAGGAGTTTTGACCCTGCAAAAATTCAAGTTATATCTAAACTAACACCTCCTACTAATGTAAGAGACGTTAGGAGTTTTCTTGGACATGTGGATTTTACAGGCGTTTTATTAAAGATATTTCAAAAATTACCAAACCTCTATGCCAACTTTTAGAAAAGGAACTGTGGAATGTAAGAGAGGTTAGGAGTTTTCTTGGACATGTTGGATTTTACATGCGTTTTATTAAAGAATATTATCAAAAATTACTAAACCTCTATGGCAACTTTTAGAAAAGGATAAGAAATTTGAAGTTACTGAAAGCTGTTTAAATGCCTTTGAGTTATTAAGGGAAAAATTAATCACAACCCCTATTATAGTTTCACCTAAGTGGGAGAAACCATTTGAACCGATGTGTGATGCTAGTGATTATGCTATTGGAGCTGCTCTTGGACAAAGGTATGAAAATATTTTTAAAGTTATATACTACGGTAGTAAAACTTTTAATGATGCAGAAATAAACTATACTGTTACTGAAAAAGAGTTACTAGAAATTGTGTATGTTTTAGATAAATTCAGATCTTATTTAATTGGAGCTAAATGCGTTGTCATACTGATCACTCTGTTATTAAATATCTAATGCAAAAGAAGGATGCTAAACCAAGGTTGATTAGATGGATACTTTTGTTGCAAGAATTTGATCTTGTGGTTATTGATTGAAAGGGAACTGATAATCAAATTGCTAATCATTTGTCAAGATTATTAAATCAAGAATTATTCGACACTGATAATGAAATTACAAACAGTTTCCCTGATGAACAACTTATTAATATTAATGAGTGGAAAATACCATGGTATGCTGATATTGTTAATTATATTGTAAGTAATATTTTGCCACCTATGCTGACATTGCAACAACAAAGAAAATTCATTCATGATGCAAAAGCATATTTTTGGGATGACCCTTATTTATATAAACAATGTAAGGATCTTATTATGAGGAGATGTGTACCTTATGAAGAAACTAAGCTGATCATTTAGAAATGTCATGATTCTGAATTTGGAGGACATTAAGAATTGATAAAACTGCTTAAAAAATTTTATAAGCTGGATTTTATTGGCCTGCCATCTTTAGAGATGTTTATAAATACATAAAAACTTGTGATCGATGTCGATGAGTAGGCAATGTATATAGAAGAAATGAAATGCCTCTGAATTTCATGGTAGAAGTTGAGATCTTTGACGTTTCGGGATTAGATTTTATGGGACCATTTATTCCTTCATTTTGGAACTTATATATATTAATTGCAGTGTTTTTAAGTGGATTGAAGCACAAGCTTTACCTTGTTATGATGCTAAAAGTGTTTCAAGATTTTTAATGAAAAGGATTGAAGCACAAGAGAACTTATATATATTAATTGCAGTAGACTACGTTTCTAAGTGGATTGAAGCACAAGATTTACCCTCGGAACTTGTATATATTAATTGCAGTAGACTACGTCTCTAAGTGGATTGAAGCACAAGCTTTACCTCGCTGGTGGCGCTAAACCCTTCATATGGGAACTTATACATATTAGTTGCGGTAGACTATGTTTCAAAGTGGATTGAAGCACAAGATTTACCTCGTTGTGACGCTAAAAGTGTTCGAGATTTTTAATAAAAAATATTTTCACTAGATACGGAATGCCTAGAATGATTATCACTGACGGAGGTACGTTTCTATGGAACCATTTATTCCTTCATTTGAAAACTTATATATATTAATTGCAGTAGACTATGTTTCTAAGTGGGATTGAAGCACAAGAGAACTTATATATATTAATTGCAGTAGACTACGTTTCTAAGTGGATTGAAGCACAAGATTTACCCTCGGAACTTGTATATATTAATTGCAGTAGACTACGTCTCTAAGTGGATTGAAGCACAAGCTTTACCTCGCTGGTGGCGCTAAACCCTTCATATGGGAACTTATACATATTAGTTGCGGTAGACTATGTTTCAAAGTGGATTGAAGCACAAGATTTACCTCGTTGTGACGCTAAAAGTGTTCGAGATTTTTAATAAAAAATATTTTCACTAGATACGGAATGCCTAGAATGATTATCACTGACGGAGGTTAATGAAAAATATTTTACTAGATACGGAATGCCTAGGATGATTATTACTGATGGAGGATCCCATTAGATATGGAATGCCTAGAATGAATATCACTGATGGAGGATCCCATTTTAGAAGTAAATACATTCAGAGATTGACAGAAAAATTTAATATTTTTCATAGAATCAAACCAGTGGGTTAGCTGAAGTTTCTAATAGAGAGATCAAATAAATACTTGAAAAGACTGTAAACCTTAGNCTACTTACCAGTAGAATTGGAACATAAAACATATTGGGCGATTAAAGAATTCAATTCTAATTTGAAGGATGCTGGTAAGAAGAGATTGTTACAATTAAATGAATTGGAAGAATTAAGAAATGAATCTTAAATATGCTGGTAAGAAGAGATTGTTACAATTAAATGAATTGGAAGAATTAAGAAATGAATCTTATTTGGTAAGAAGAGATTGTTACAAATAAATGAATTGGAAGAATTAAGAAATGAGTCTTATGATAACGACATGAAAAAATTAAAGTTATGGCATGATCGGAAGATTAACCAGAAGAACTTTGAACCAAGACAAGAAGTGAAATTAAAGTTATGACATGATCGAAAGATTAACCAGAAGAACTTTGAACCAGGACAAGAAGTATCGTATGAATTGGAAGAATTAAGAAATGAATCTTATGATACGACAGAATTTATAAGGAAAAAATTAAAGTTATGGCATGATCGGAAGATTAACCAGAAGAACTTTGAATTAAATGAATTGGAAGAATTAAGAAATGAGTCTTATTATAACAACTTAAGAAGAGATTGTTACAATTAAATGAATTGGAAGAATTAAGAAATGAATCTTATGATAATGTAGAATTTATAAGGAAAAATTAAAGTTATGGCATGATCGGAAGATTAACCAGAAGAAATTTAAACCAGGACAAGATGAAAAAATTAAAGTTATGGCATGATCGGAAGATTAACCAGAAGAACTTTGAACCAAGACAAGAAGTGAAATTAAAGTTATGACATGATCGAAAGATTAACCAGAAGAACTTTGAACCAGGACAAGAAGTCTAAAGTTATTGCATGATTAGAAGATTAACCATAAGAACTTTGAACCAGGAAAATAAGTTTTGCTTTACAACACTAGGCTAAAGTTATTCCCTGAAAAATTGAAGTCTCATTGGTTAGGACCCTTTACTGTGACTCAAGTTTATACTTACGGAGCAGTTGAAATTAAAGATCAGAAGACTGGAAATAAATTTAAAGTAACACAGATTAAAACCGTATTTTGAGGGTAAAAGACCAAATTTTAAAGAGGTTTTAATGATCAGTCAACCTGAATAAACTTAAATAGGTCGGGCTTATGACGTTAAACCAAGCGCTTTTTGGGAGGCAACCCATAATTATCTTTATGTTTATTGTATTATAGTAGTTTTTATTTGAAATTATCATTAGTTTGTGGTAGTATTGAGCTCTACTACTCTTAATTACCCTAGAAATATCTTAAAATATGATCCAAAGAGAAAAATTGGAACGCATTCGTAACAAAGCAAAACTGTGCAATTTTTTCCTTGGGAGCCGACGACGCCATCGACGCCGCCGACGGTGGGTTTTTCCCGAGAGTCCAAGCAATTAATTATAAAAGGCTCACCGATGGCGCCCTCGATGCCGTCGATGGCGAGACTGATGAGATGGCGGTTTCTGGAGTTTGAATGACAGTTTTTGGCGGTTTTTGGGTGGGAGTTACTCATTTTAAACTCCTAAATTCGTTCCTAAGTTCATATTTCCCCCAGAAATGAAGTGAAACTCCACCAATTTCATTCTTATGGAGTCCAATTCCCTTGATAATCCTAGATGCGAGTGATTAACCAGAGAAAGTTTATTAGTGCGGAAGCACAGCAAATCTTCAACAAGGTACTGACTAAGAAAAGATTAATCAAGGAATGAGGATTTGTAAATTGTGGATTGAATAATCCCTCTATGGAAATTGAAGAGATAAAAGTGCGGAAAATATGGGAAGTGTTATGCTATACTACTGCCGCCCTGGTTGTTCCTGTGGTAAAGGAATTTTATGCAAATTTGCATGGAATCAACAAGGGAGTCGTTTATGTGCGAGGTAGATGGATAACTTTCACTCCTGCACGGATCAATGAATTAAACATGATTGAGAACGTTCTTGTCTGCCATTATTCCAACTTCATCCTGACAAGAAACCAGATGAATGAGATTTACCAATATTTAATGGATGAAACTGAAGACTGGGAAATGAGAGAAAACATACATGTTAGTTTTTCTGTGACACTCCTAAATCCCATTTTGAAACACTGGTTCTTCTTCATTTCTATGGAACTGTTACCGACAATGAAGATCGGTAAAGTTTCTAGTAAAAGTGCTATTTTGAATTACTGCATCCAAATGAGACTGTCGATTGATATTGGATCAATAATTGTGAAGTCNATCCTAAGCAAATTCCATAGATTTTTACTCTTTTTCAGGATGAGTAGTGAATTTTTGAATTCATCCAAATGTACTCAAAATACATGGTGAAAATCCAAAATCTTTACATAGAATTAAAGCTCTTACCTTAAGAAATCCAAATCTAGCAAAATTTTCTTAATTCCACCAAGAAATCTCCACTTAATAGTGTGCCCTAGCTCCATGAAATTGCGATTTCGAGAGGCTGAAGGTGACAAGAGGGTGAAAACTGGCAATTTTTGGGTTAATTTTTCACTTTTAACCTTTCGCGAACCTGGTTTTTGTGAATAGGCGCTTAAGCACAGATAAGTTGTGCTTAGGCACCTGCCTCTCGGGTTACCTCACGCTTAAGTGCGAGAATGTGAAGCCTAGGCTCCAGTGCATGATTTTTGAGATCTTAAAATTTAAGTAAATTGCAGTATTTGCCTAAGTATACCACCCCTAAATGTTCACATAACACTTAAATGACTATTTTCATCTCCTTTAACTCTCTTCTCTCTCAAAATTCTCTATATAACTCATTTCAATTAGAGGCTAGAAATATTGAGTTTATATATAAGAAAAGCACTGAATATGAAAATATCTTTCTCCTTGTCATGAATCAGTAACAAGCATAGGAATTCTGTTGTGGTAGTATGCAAATTGTGTTGTGTTAAATAGGAACAATTATATTATTTACCCTTACTAGAGATGCTACAAAGAACATTAGTTAATTTAAAGTTTGAATAGTTCTGAAGACCGGCTAGGCATGGAAGATACTAGCTCTCACTTTAGAGTTCCCTCGATTCCCTCAACCTGGGGGCTACATCTCGTATCTAAACCAAAAATAATAAACCAAGTTGGGGGCTTTAACCTGTCACTTTAAAGTCCTCTAACTTTACACCCTTCAATGATTATTTCCTTCATTATTTGCACTAAATCATATGAATTACATTTTCATTCATACAACCTCATGTGATTCTTTTCAATCGTTGACTGAGACAATAGCAACCCAGTTCTTACATGTTCTCACAACAAATTTTAACATCTGGATAGGCCAAATTAAGAAGTAAATGAAGTATGTAGATTTAAATCATCACAACTTCTTCCAACATTAAAGATGAATTCTCTCCACAAATTTCATCCAACAATCTAATTACTTATCATTTTAAGGACAAAGATAAAAAAAACTACTCAGAATCTATGGAAAAAACAAAACCACACTTTAGTTTCAAAGTAGAAATCATTATCAAACCAACAAGAAATCTCGATTAAAAAACCAAAAGTAGTTTAAAAACAAAAGATAAAAAACTTATCTCAAATACTCCACCAAACATTTAAAGTTCCTTTGAATCTCTTCTCTTTTACAATACTCTTAACTCTCAAAATAAAACTAAAAACAAAAAGGATAAAATAAATTTTTACAGTGGCTAAAAATCTCTCTAAAACTCTCTCAAAAACTCCTTTCCAACACTTCAGAATTTCCAAGCACATTTCAAAAAGACTCAACTTCCTTCTTTTATAAATCTCCAAGAGTTGCCTTAATAACTCTTCAAAATGTGTCCCAATTCGATGTATTCTCCAAAGGATGCCTCCTTTTGCAAGTTTTTTAATAATATTTTCGTTCCTAGTGGTCATAACCACCCTCTTTAGCCAATAGGTGCCTCAAATACCTCTTCAAAATTTGGTCAAATCAAGAAAACTGCACCATCAAATAACTGCCTCTGGTGCTTAAGCGCGGGACCTCTAGTGCTTAGGCGAGGCCTTCTCTGTTTCACTAATGCTTAAGCATTGAATCTGGCGCTTAGGCGCAAAAATACTTTAGCACAATTTTCACCTCTTTGCTCCACATTTGATCTTTTTTCACTCCTTTTAGCATTTTACACATTTTTACTTATTCCTAAAAGAGAAACACACAAATACATTCCATTAAAGCGTAATATCTCATAAATATGTATAAAAATGTGTCTAAAAATACTATATATCTTGGGTGTATCAGTTAGTCAGCCTAGAACATGAGGCAAAGTTGGAAAGATATTTGAAGCTCTTCTTATAGTGGAAGCTCTACATAAAGAAATTTTGGTTCTTTAGGCCCATGATGATTCAAGTTGGCTGGGATAATTTAGGTTTGAATGAGAGTTTGTGTTGAAGACTCTCATCTGACTGGGCTACCTCATGTCTGAGGTCATATCAGTTCCTTGTATTAATATTTTTTCTTTCTTCAAGTTGATCTACTGATACACCTAAAATATAGAGTGTTTTTAGACACATTTTTATACCTATTTTTGAGATATTGCGCTTTAATGGAAGGTATTTTTGTGCAAACTGATACACCTAAATTATATTATGTTTTAGACACATTTTTATACCTATTTTTGAGATATTGCGCTTTAATGGAAGATATTTGTGTGTTTTGCAGATACATGGTAAAAAGGGTAAAAAATGCTTAATGGAGTGAAAAAGGATCAAATTTGGAGCAAAAAGGGGAAGAATGTGCAAAAGAGTTTTAGCGCCTAAGTGTCAGATCCAGCGCTTAAGCACCGGTTAAATAGAGAAGGCTGCGCCTAAGTGCCAAAGGCCCCACGCTTAAGCGCCAGTGGCAGTTATTGGACTAGTAAATTCAGTTTCTGCAAATTTTGAAGAGGTTTTTGAGGCACCCATTGGCTTAATAGGTGGTTATAACCACCATGGACGAAAATTATCATGAAAGGATGCATCTCTTAGGGAAATTCATTAAATCTAGACATATTTTGAAGAGAAACCAAGGTACCTTTTGGAAAATTATAAAAAAAAAGAAGNGAGGACAAGAAGTTTTACGTTACAACACTAGGTTGAAGTTATTTCCTGGGAAATTGAAGTCTCGTTGGTTAGGGCCCTTTACTGTGACTCAAGTTTATAATTACGGAGCTATTGAAATTGAAGATCGGAAGATGGGAAATAGATTTAAAGTAAATGAACACAGATTAAAACTATATTATGAGGGTAAAAAACCAAATTTTAAAGAGGTTTTAATGATCAGTCAACCTGAATGACACCTGAATAGGTCGGGCTGATGAAGTTAAAACCAGCGCTTTATGGGAGGTCGACCTGAATAACACCTGAATAGGTCGGGCTGACGACGTTAAACCAAGCACTTTATGGGAGGCAACCTTTATTTTTACTTTATTCACAATTATAGTAGTTGTTATTTGACTTATGGGGTCAACCTGAATAACACCTGAATAGGTCGGGCTGACGACGTTAAACCAAGCGCTTTATGGGAGGCAAACCATATTAATCTTTACTATTATCGTAATTATAGTAGTTTTTATTTGAAATTATCATTAGTTTGTGGTAGTATAAAACTAGACTACTCTTATTTACCCTTGAAACATCTTAAATATTAGATCCATGAAGAAAAGTTGGAACGCATTTAGACCAGAGCGAAACTGTAAAAATTTTGCCTTGGGCGCTGACGGCAGGTTTTTTCCTGAGAGTCCAGACAAAATTAATGTAGAGGCTGGCCGACGGCACCATCGACCCCACCGATGACGAAACCAGTGAATTGACGGTTATGCGGGTTCAAATGGCGGTTTTTGGGCGGGAATTGTCTTTTTAAACTAAAAATTTGAATTCTAGTTCATATTTTCCCTCCAAAAATGAAGTGAAACTCTACTAATTTCATTCTTATGGCATCCAATTCCCCTGATAATCCCAAAATGTGAGTTTTCAATCGGTGAAAGTTTATTAGTGCGGAAGCGCAGCGAATCTTCAACAAGTTGCTGATAAAGAAAAGATTGATCAAAGAACGAGGATTCGTGAATCACAGATTGAATAATACCATGATGGATATTGAAGAAATGATAGTACGCCGAATATGGGAAGTGCTGAGCTACACTACTGCCGCCGTGGTGGTTCCTGTGGTAAAAGAATTTTATGCAAATTTTCATGGAATCAACCAAGGAGTTGTTTATGTGCGAGGAAGATGGATCACTTTCACTCCTGCACGAATCAACAAATTATATATGATAGAGACTGTTCCTGTCTGCCACTATTCCAATTTTGTCGCAACAAGAAACCAGATGAATGAGATTTACCAATATTTAACGGAAGAAACTAACGACTCGGAAACAAGAGAAAACGGGTATGTTAGTTTTTCTGCAACACTCCTGAATCCAGTTTCAAAGCATTGTCACCTTTTCATTTCTGCGAAACTATTACCAACAATGAACATCGGTAAAGTTTCTAAGGAAAGTGCCATTTTGAATTACTGCATCCAAAGGGGACCGCCGATCGACATTGGATCTATAATTTTGAAGTCGGTTTTGGGCATGATTGTTCATGGATCAACTTATGGACTTGGACACCCCTCCACAATTTTCTCACTTTGCAGTCAGTTCTAAGTGTCCTATGAAAATTGGGAAAAGGTACTATTACCTTGGAAGCCTTTGGATCCAACTGAAATTTTTGAAGATGAAAATGACATACCCATTATAGTAGATCAATCATCTCAGAATTCACTGCCAGTTCAACCCTTAATTCCTAAAAGGTCTCTGGTGATCCTGCGCCGAATCAAGAAATTGAAAAATGAGGTACACAATGTCATGAATGCGATTAATAATATCTCCTATTTCTTCGATCAACTGGACTGGAGGAAGAAAGAACATTTTGAGCACTATGGACATTTAGAAGACAATTTGATACGAATGATGAGGATGATGAAATTGATAAAGGAGGGTTCTACTGAAGAATTTCCATTCCGACCCTTCTACAACCTCTTCGTTCATGTGCAATCAATGGTTGAAGAATTTCCATTCCGACCCTTCTACAACCTCTTCGTTCATGTGCAATCAATGGGTGATTTCCATTCCAACCCTTCTACAACCTCTTCATTCATGTGCAATCAATGGGTGATCTCAGAGGCTTGAGTACCGAGTTTGAGGACTAGTAGATTTATATTACTACTTATCTGTCTATCTATGTATTTTGATTTGAACTTTGTATTTGCTTTGCTTTAGAATTATGCTTTTAGATCTCTGTATATTTGAGACTAAGCATAGGATGTTTTGTTTTTAGCATTTTTAGTGTTGTGGCTTGGATTGCAACGCTGAATTAATGTACTGATGTTGAGAAAATACCAAACATAGATGTGTTCTGTAACGTATATTGTACCCCTTGAAATTTATATATAAATGTGATATTTTGTATTTTGAAAGTTTATATGTGCTAAATACATCATTTAGTTACTTAAAATTATGTCTATAATGATTAAATGGATGTCGTTTAGGCTTGGAATTGATCAAAATTGCAAAAAATCTGGAATTTGGACAAAATCAATAGAGCCCGCCGACAGAGCCCTCGACGCTGCCGACGGCGAGAATTTCCCAAAACTTAGGATTTAAATTCCAATTGAGCGCACCGACGGCGCCATCGACCCCACCGACGACGAGCTCACGCAAAACACCTTTAACCACGATTTTGACCAGTCAACCGCCACTATTCATCATCCCCTTCCTCCTAAAAACGCGATTTTTGACAAAGGGCTTGAGAGATCTTGGACCTAGGGCTTGAGAGATCTTGAATTAGGAGGCGATTTCAAGGCTTTTTGAGACCGGATTTGATCATATCTAGGTAAGAACTTCACTCCAAGCTAAAAATATTTGATTTCCACCATGAATTTCTTCCACATTGAGGAGATCCGATGTGAAGACAATTTGGGAAGAAATTCATGAATCTTATTGTTGAACTCTTAAAATTACTATTGGAAGCCATGGTTTACATATTTGAAGAGATTTTTGGAATTTTTCTATAATGTGACTAAATTAAAATGGCTCCACGATAAAAGGGAAGAGTTGAGTTAAATGAGTCTCGCTTTGTTAATGTGATGGCTCAAACAAAATTTACTTCCATATTTAAAGCAAAGAAGTGCATACAAGATTGAGTTTTTGAAAGTCTGGGAGGAGAAATCGAACGAGTTATTAAAGAGTGAAGGTGGGAGAACTTTTGTTACACCACCAATAAAGCTGATGCAAATGTTGTGAAAGAGTTCTACGCCAATGTAATTTATTCTAATGACAGAATCATTCAAGTGCGTGGATTCCCTGTTGAGTTTACTGCCACCTGCATCAACATATTTTATGAAGTCTCAGACTCTTATAGCTGCCACTATGAATTCTTTAGTACAATGGAAGGCCCACTCAATGTTGTGATCAACTTTCTCACTGATGGGAAAGGAACCTGGAAGATGAAGCAGCGAGAACGGGTAAATTTTTCTGCTTCCATGTTGAATGCCACCTCTAAGGCGTGGCACTATTTTATTTCTTCTACTCTATTACTGACCTATCACCATAGTGAGGCAACTAGAGATAGAGCTATTTTGAATTTCTGTATTCCGAATAGTAGAACTATAAATGTGAGGAGAATAATTCTTAAGAATATATTGACTACGGCAAGGAGTGAGACAAGTGGAGGTCTAGGACATCCTGGTATCTTTTAGAGTGGAGATTGGAGATGAAGAATGGGTTTATCCTATGAAACCCATTAGTAAGGATCGGCAAGGAGTGAGACTAGTGGAGGTCTAGGACATCCTGGACTTATTTATACAATTTGCAAACTTGAGGAGTGAGACTAGTGGAGGTCTAGGACATCCTGGACTTATTTATACAATTTGCAAACTTTCCAAGAGTCGAAAGGGGAGATGAAGAATCGGTTTATCCTATGAAAACCATTAGTAAAGCTAATTTGAAGACTTATGAATCCCATGAGAAATGGAGAACTGGGAGTAGACTTAGTAAGGCTAATTTAAAGACTTATGAATCTCATGAGAAATGAAGAACTGGGAGTAGAAGTCATTAGTAAGGCTAATTTGAAGACTTATGAATCTCATGAGAAATGGAGAACTGGGAGTAGAAGTCAAGAACCCTCATTTGAAGACTTTTGAATCCCATGAGAAATGGAGAACTGGGAGTAGAAGTCAAGAACCTTCTACTAGTAGAGATGTCCTACAAGTTATGACCTTCCACCTTCTAGTTCCCCTACCCTCTCTGATTTGATGAATGAGTTTTACAAGTTATAACCTTCCACCTTCTAGTTCCCCTACCCTCTCTGATTTGATGAATGAGTTGACCTTGCAGCGGAAGAGCATAGATTTGTTAAGTGAAAGGATTAGAGGTTTGGAATGTCGACATGATTATGATAGTGAGTACTTGCAGAGGCATTCAAATTTTGAGGTAGCCTATTATGAAGCTCAAGCCAACACTACAGAGGTGAGCCTGATGTTACATTTCTTGAATGCCCCCGATATACTCAGTATCAACCCAATCCACCTGCTGATCAAGGTGATGAAGATATTGCTTGAGATATTGATATAAAATGAAATTGATGTACTTATGTTTGTATTTTTATTTTATGTAAAATTTTATAATAGAAATGGATGTTTATGTATTTGGACTTTCATTTTTTATTATTATGTTGTACTTGGATAATTTTAATTTTTGTTATAAAAGTTAGTATTATAGTTGAATTTGCATGTGTAGTTTAATAGATGTTGAGTAGAATTGTGGATTGTAATGTGATTTTCGTTTCACATTTTAGTTTTAATTGTGTAGTATTGTGTTTGTGTTAGAAAATGTTGTGCTTATTTAATGTTTCAATTTTATACTTATTTCAAAATTTCATTACCCATAATATGATTTAAATTTATAGTTTTTCTTTCCACCTGTATTATTTCATATTTAAAAATTAAAGTTTGGGGGAGGGAAGAAAAAAAATTAACTATTAAATGTCCTCTATTTCAATATTTTCAAAAATTATTTATATGATTTCGTGTAGTGAATTTAATTCAGGTAACTATATCATTTTACAACTATTTAAATATTATGGTAGATTTAAAGAAATATTTTTGTAATGAAAATTAATTTTTGTAACTTAAGATATTTAGTATAGGATAATAAGATTATAGTTAACTATTGAAAGTAAATAAAATTATATTTTGAAGTATTAAGAATCTCGAAATTCATTTGAGAGGAAAAAATTGGGGCTCAATGATGTAAAAATTATGAAATATTTATAAGGTAAAGAAATGTTTTGAGTTTGAAATTTAGGGAAAGAAAAGTGAACTTCAAAATCATTAAAGGCTATCCAGATATAGTAATCCTCACTTGAAAAAGGAAAAAGATAGGATTGAAAACAATCCCTGAAAAGAAAAGAAAAATATGTATAGGATTGAAAGCAATCCAAATTAAAAAGAAAAGAGAAAAGAAAAGAAAATTATGGAAGTGAGGAGAAGCTTGAGGATATGCCTAATCAAAAATTGGCTTCACTGGACCTACCTAAAGGGAAAACTTAAATACAATTTTGAACTTATATTTATGGAATTAGATCTTTTACTAGTGGAGTTCTCATGAAGTTCCTATCTCTTGGATATTCTAAGTAACTTAATTTTACAACATATAGCCATTCTTGAAATAAATAGAAGACTAGAACTATTAAACTTGATGACTAGATAATCTTGTGGCTACAGAGTTAATTCAATTACTTGAATTTTATCTGAAAATCTCGTTATGATATTTATTTAAGTCAAATGTATAGTATTTCTGAATTAAGACTTTACTGCAGTAGATCATAACTTTTATATAGTACTAAAATTACTTGAGGACAAGTAATAGTTAAGTTATGGGATTTTGACCCAAGGAAAATATGTTGAGATTTTCATACCTATTTTATACTGTTTTAATGATATTGCACTTTAAGTAGAACTAAAATTACTTGAGGACAAGTAATAGTTAAGTTTGGGGGATTTTGACCAAAGAAAAATATATTGAGATTTTCATACATATTTTATACTATTTTTAATGATATTACACTTTAAAGAAAGGTATTTTTTATGTTTTATTGCAGGAATGATGAATTAGGGTCATTGGAGAAAAAAAGATGCAAAAAGAAGTGAATTTGGAGCGAAAAGAACCAAAATGTAAAGATTTGAACTAGGCCACCGACGACGCCCTCAACCCCGCCGACGGCGAGTTTTTTATGCGACTACAGGATAAAATTCTTCAGAAGCCCACCGACGGCGCCATCGACCGCTCTAACGGCGAGATTGATGGTTATGCCTATCAAGCTTTGGATAAGGCCAAATTTTGAAGGGATGCTTAGGCAACTCTTGGGAAAGCTCATCCACAACTTTAGAAGAACATTTTTGGCCGAAAATTGGTGAGTCTAGAGGTCCTGGATGTTAGAGAGATTCCATTAGTGTTTTTACTAGAGTTTCAATATTGTGAGGATTTCTTCGAGGGATTGTAAGAGTGGAGGGAAAGTGAGAGATTTCTTTCTCCTTCCTACTTGGAAAAAGAATTATGTGTGCTGTAAAGAAAGGAAGAGATTCAGAGGAACTTCGAGGAGTGTTCTAGGGGAGAAATTAGAGATAAGTTATTTACTTGTTGTAGTTTGTATGAATTTGATTTTATATATGAATTCCGAGTTTTGTTGTGTTTTCTCCATGAGTTCTGAGTAGTTTTCCTTGTCTTTCTCTTTGTCTCGAGATTTGTGAAATGGTGTTTTCAATTGGTGAAGTCATGAAAATGTTTAAGAAATTGTGATGATCTTTCACTTCGATCTTAAGTTACTTTCAATCTGGTTATTTAACTTGTTAAAATATGTTGAGTTTTACAACTAAAGCGAAGATTACATCCAAGATTCAGGGAGGTCAAAGCCCTTGAAAGTTGGGTGCAAATAAATAGGAAAATAATATTATTGGGCGTAGAATTGGAGATTTTAGAGTGACAGACTAAAATCCCCAATTCGGTCCTATCGTTTAGGTGTTGAAGTGTAGATGTTAGCGCTCAGGTGAGGGGAATGTGGGAGCTCCGAAGTGAGAGCCGATATCCTCCCATCCTAGCTGCATATTCAGTAAACAAGCATAGGATTAGTCAATGTTCTTTATGCCTGGACCAAAGAGTAAAGAGTAGGTATGCTCCTATTTGACACAATATAAATTGAACTAATTCATTTTATCCATTCACCATAAAGAATAGTTATGCTCCTATTTGGCACAATATAAATTGAACTAATTCATTTTATCCATTCACTATAATTTCTGTGCTCCTATTTGGCACAATACAATTTGAACTGATTCACTTTATCCATTCACTATAATTTCTTGGGAGAAAGATGCTTTCTTATATTGAATATCACATTTAAACTCTCATTAGTATCATTCGTTATTTAATAGGAGAAGGATGTTTTCTTATATATTGAATATCACATTAAAATCTTTATTAGTACAATTAGTTACTTTCTTATATATCGAATATCACAATTACACCCTATTTTCTATCATTAGTTACTTATTAGTTATTAAAATTATCTATGAAGGATGCTTTCTTATATATTGAATATCACAATTAAACCCTACTTTATATCATTAGATATTTAAATGATGCTTTCTTATCACAATTAAATCTTACTTAATATCACTAGTTATTTATTAGTTATTAAAATTATCTATCTATTTCGATTGCCTATTAGTGACAGATAAGCAAATTAAAGGTCGTTGTCGTGATTAAAGTATTGCTTTTCTAAAGTCTTAGTCCGTAATTCTAAACTACTCTCTGTGGGATCAATATCTAGGACTCCATTTGAGCCCTATATTACTTGAGCGACACGTATACTTGCGTTGATAAGTGTGACTTTACAATTATTGAATATTTAATACGTCCATATTTAATTTTATTGCATATATAAAATTGTTGTCAAAGAGTAATATCTCTTTTGCTTCATTGACACAAGTTAAGTGGCAATATTTTATGTTATAATCTGTTATATTTGAAACTAAGACTCTGGGAGCGGTGATCTCGCAACTTGAGTATACTCACAATAACCGGTTGGCTATGTTTAAGTAGTTTTGGCAGCAATGCAACTTTTAAGGAATTATAATTTTTGATCGGTTTCTATTAAGAGCTTCTAGGGGAGAGCTAGTTGTGTATAACTAATAGAAAACTAAACATACATATACACTCGATAGAAGGTAGGTAGAAATATGTTCACCGTTGGCTCATAATTATTATATAACTATATCAATTTTTTTTATTGCTTATGCCATTAACTTCATTTTACTTTTCTTTTACAATGAATTATATGCATATTTAGGAATTTATATTTTCTTATAAATTCTCTTATTTTACAAATGTGATGGTATTTTTGCTGTTTCTTAATTTACTTTGTAAACTAGCTATTTTAAATATAAAAATCCGTTGCAAAATAAAATGACCCAGGAGAGTTATGATTTCACTAATATAATGAATAACACACTGACTAAGATCTTGGATGAGTGCAAATAGATTGGGAGATAAGATTTTATCGGTGTGAATTGGTTGTTTCTAGAGTGACAGACTACATTTCTACTAATTTGACTTAAGGTTTCATTCCTTAACAATGGGATTCAGTTAATATAGTGGTATAACCTATTTGACTCTAGTGATGAGAAGCTAGATAGTTCTAATGGAGTAACCAGGATGCTAAGGGATAAATTTTAAGTTAGCCACTGTTCTTTATGCATCTGGAAGAGGGTAAAGAATTGGCATGCTCCTATTTTTCACTACTACATTAAATTCTAAACATTCCATTTCTTCACATTATCTAGGTCGTCGCACTTGAAAGGTAGTTATTATCATCTCAAAATTTAATAACCCAATTTATCTAGTTAGAATTATCTTTAGACTTAGGTTTGTATTTCAGAGTAGTTGATAGAAAAAAAATCCTTAATCGTCACTCTAAACTTAAGCCTGACAGTAGTAAAATAGAATTAGCCTAAGGGATTCTTACCTCGATGCTATGCTCTTAAAAAAACCCTATACTACTTGATAAGATACGTATACTTGGTTAGAAACCCTAGTTTGGAAAATATGAATCAATTCTAAATTCTATAACATATCCATTTTGCACATTATCCATCTAATGAAACTGGGTGAATATTTTGGCCTTGGAATTAAATATCCATTTATTTGCAGTTCGAATCAAGTATTTGGTGTCATTAGTAGAAATTGGAATTGATGTAATTAGACATATATGTATGCGCTGATTCTAGAAGTGACAAGTTTTTGATGTCATTGCCGGGGAAGCGACACCATGAACTTTAAGAGAACTTTAGTTGAACCAGGATAACATAGATTCGAAAATAGTAGTTTTATTATATAGTGTGTTTATAATATATATATAAGAAAATCTTAAGATACCATTCATATTTTTGAGTGTTTCACATAGTTGATTTCTATCATATTAGTTAAGTCCTTATATTTTTATGCATAGTTCAGGATCTGTAGACCTTCCAAGTCATATCAAGTATTTTGTGTCATCGCTAGAGATTGAAATTGAAGTAATTACACATATATGTACGCGCTCATTCTAGGGTGGCATCAAGTTTTAGGCGCTGCTGTTGGGGAAGCGACATTATGAACTTTAAGACAACTTTAGTTGAACTAGGATGACTTAGATTTGGAAATAGTAGTCTTATTTTTAATATATATATATATATATATATATATNGGAGACAGATGCTCCTAATTCATTAATCATAAAAAATAGAGTAATAGAGAAGGGAGAACAGGGGTCCCTTCCCAAAGTTTAATCAGAAAAAAACTCTAATGAAAGGTAGAGCCACAAGGTCTCCTCTCAGCAATAATTCTAAATGGCGGTTAGGAGAAGTGTCTACCCAAGGGAGCTCAGAGTGTAGGCCAACATTTGCTAGCCAGTGGGCAGGTCTATTTCTTTCTCTTAATATATGGCAGAAAGAGGTGCTAATTCCCTCACTTAAGGAGTGAATACTTCTGATCCATTGCAGTAGGTACCATGGTGTAGGTGTCTTCCTTTCAATGATAATAATTAGGACCATGGAATTTGATTCTATAATTAATAAGGGGAAACCACACTTTTGGGCCATTAACATAGCCCATAATATAGCCAGAGTTTTAGCCTCCAGGGAATCCATAGCTCTTACAAGAGAATGGAAATAGAGTAAACACTTCCCATTGTCACTTCTGAACACCCCTCCTATTCCAGTAAATAGAGTAGAAAAACTTCCATCAGTATTAACTTTAATTCCACCTTTAGGGGCAGAATCCCAATGAATAAGTGCATATTTAATTTTTCTACGTAGACTGTAGGAAGTACTGTAAAGGATTTCAGGAAGCTTCCTATTACAATACAATTTCTGTAAGTAGATGAAGCAGTTAGTGGTAATGGTAGTAGCTTCCACATAGGTGTCTTCATATTTTAGCTTATTTGTAGCCATCCATATGAACAAAGATGTGATACAAGGAATAGGGGTAATGCTTGGGCATGCCAATCCTTTCAGCTAAGAGAGAATTCAATCCAAGATAGTTGAACCGTATCTAACTTAAGTTTCGACATCAAATAGTTCCATACTTGTTGAACAGTGGTACAGTGAAAAAATAAATGTTGAATAGTTTCCTCTTGGGATTTACATAACCCACATCTAGAAGGGCCTCTTAAACCTTTTAAATTCAGTATGTCATCAGTGGGAAGAAAGCCAGAAATAATCTCTAAATGAAAAATGACATAGAAGGGGAAAGGAATTTATTCCACACACATTTGGCCAAATTTACTTCTTGTTGTAGAAAATAGAAGTTAGATATGGAAGCTGATAAAGACTGGGACACCTTCTTTTTCACAATCAGTTTATCTTTACTTTCTCTGTCAATTTTTCATTTCAAGACTTTCTGTAGGAGTTTGTTATCCAATATGTTTTGTAGAGCTTGCTAATTGCAATCACCATTGAGCCATAACTCAGCCACCTGAGTTGAAGGATTAAATTGAGAAAGAGATGAGGGGTTGATTAAGCCCTCACCAGTCCAATTATCCAACAAAACATTAAGCTTGCCCTCTCCTAATTTCCAAATAAATAAGTTTTAAGCCTGTGTCCTTGCCTTAGGCATATTAGTCCAGGCCCTGGAATCACCTACTTTTAGTGACAAGGGAAGGATGCATTTCTCTGCAGTATTTGCCCTTCAAGAATTTAGCCCAAAGAGAAATTTGAGCTCTGAACATAATCAAAAGGTTACAAAAGTTTATTTAGGAGATTTGTTGGATACTTTTGAACCTCAGCCCACCAGCTCTAGTGCTTCCACAAAGTTTTTTTCACCTAGTCTAATGCATTTGTTTCCTCTGACCTGCCCACAGGAATCTACTAAAAATTCTTTCCAGAATTAATAAGGTGGATTTCTTCATTACAGAAACCTGAGAGATATAGGATGGAAGAGCTGTCAAGACACTTTTGAGAAGAGTAACTCTACCCCCATTGGAAAAGAAGGAGTTAGCCCAGCAGTTCAGCTTGTCCTGAATTCTGGTGACACACTCATCAAATTGGACTTGCCTTGTTCTCTCCTTCAATAACAAAGTGCCCAGTATTTTAAAGGCAAAGAGCTGGAACTAAATCCACTGAGATCTGCAATCCAATGCTTGATTTCAGGATTAACTCTTTTACTGAACACCAATTGTCATTTCCTTGTGTGGAATTGCATACCAGAACATTCCTGAAACTTCTCCAGGCATTGAAGAACCAATTTAATAGCTGGCTTAGTTGCTTTGGCAAAGATAATAACATCATCAGCAAATGCTAAATGATTCATAGCAAGGTTAAATCTATGACTGTAGAGTGTGTGAGAGGATGAAACCATAAGCTGATTCAAGAGTTTAGAGACGTAATAAAAAATAATAATGATTATAGTAGGATATAAGGGATCACCTTGCTTGATTCCTCTAGATGAAGTGAATAAACCATGAGATTTACCATTTATGAACACTGATTGGGAGTTGTTTCTTAGCCATTTGTGTATCAACAAGATAAATTGATGAGTAAATCCCTTAGCATATAACACTTCCTCAATGAACACCCAGTTAATGTTATCATAAGCCTTCTAATGTCCAATTTAAATGTTAGGTTCCCACCTTTGCAATGCTTATCCAGATCCATCCCTAATTCTTGAGCCAACATAACATTCTCCACTATGCTTTTCCCTTTTATGAAAGCTGACTGATTCTCACTAATGAGCAGGGGTAGATGGGGTTGGGGTCTGCTAGAGATCACCTTACTAATAATTTTAGAAAGCACATTTGTAAGGTTGATAGGCCTGAAATGATCCCAAGGAAACGCAGAAGAAATTTTGGGAATTAGAGTTATTGTTGAGCATTTAATGTAGTTAGGAAGATCCAAACCTCTGAAGAAACCTTGGACAGCCTTAATAATGTCATCTTTGATGATCCTCCAGGATTTCTTATAGAAATTAGAAGAAAAGCCATCAGGACCTGCCACTTTAGAGCTATCAATGGAAGACCAGATTTCCTCTTCCCTAGGAATTGAAGCCCTGTCCATCCCCCTAGTATAGTTCTTATCCATGTAAAACAATTCCTGCTGAATAGGGAGCCTAAAAAATGGTGGTTGGTTAAATAGTGTTTGATAGTAATTGATAGCACTGGCAGCAATAAGGTCATAAGAATGGAGCCACTATCCAACAGTATCCTTAATCTTATGTATAGTATTACACTTTCTTCTATAGTAAATACAAGCATGCAAATATTTTGAGTTTCTATCCCACTCACAGAATCTGGTCTTTGCAGCTTTTTGAGCATAAAACTCCTCCTGCATGCATATGACATTCATCAGATTTTCATTTGCTAACATTAAATCCTTCTCCAACTCTCGGTTGGCCTCTAAGCCAACTTCCAGATTAGCTACTTGCTTTTCAGCTCCAACACTTTCAAGTTGATATCTCCCACTGTATTACAATTTTATTTTGATAAATGCTTTCCTAACTTCTTTTGCAGTTGCCATAACTTAATCAGAGGATTAGAGTGATGGCAATCCCTCCAAACCTTAGTGACCTGAATAAGAAATTCTTTGTGAGAAGACCACATATTGAGGTATCTAAAGTTTGACTTGTACTTAGCATTAGATGCAGAAATAGTCAGAAGCAACGGTCTGTGATCCGAGTCTGTCATGCTGAGATGTTGCACTGAAGTATGTAGGAACTCACTAAACCAAAAGGAATTAACAAAAATTCTATCTAACCTTTCCCAAAGAGGACCCCTCCAGGTAAACCTTGGACAAGAAAAACCAAGTTCATAAAGACCAGCCAAGTTGCTTTTATCATTAAAGTAATTCATCTGGTTAATATCACGAGGGTTGCCTCCCAACTTTTGAGAAGGGACATAAATATAGTTAAAGTCCCCACCAACCATCCAAAAAGAGTTGCAATAGCTGCTTATAGCAATTAAACTATCCCAAAGCTCCTTTCTAGCACTTGAAGAGCACCCAACATAAACCAAAGTTGCTAGACCTTCCTGAACCCCAAATTGAAACTTAATATGATGAAATTGTTGGTGATCCCACAGGATGCTGCAAGACACCTCCTTCCTATGTAACACCCAAACTTTGTCATTCTGATTAGAGAGATGTTAAAAACCAGTGAATATTTTAATAACTCTTTAGGAGTTTTTAGAGACCATTGGCTCCAAAATAGCCATCAACCAAAATTTATACATCTTATTCAAGGTCATAAGTCTGTTAAAGGATTTAGGATGTGCCAATCCCCTAACATTCCAACAAAGAATATTTGATTTACCCCTCCTTGTAGCTTTAGCCATATCCTTCTTAGTTTCTATATGGGATTTTCTATCCCTGAGAGTGTAAGTTCCGTCCTTTACAGTATTCAATACCTGGAAGCCCTTCTTCTCTTTCCTAGATTTTTGGACAAGCCATTCATCACCCTAGGCTGTCTCCAAAGCCTCAATTATTGTAGTATCAATAGGGTGATCCCTAAGGGTCACCTCTTCCCCTTCATTATGATTTGTTTGAACCACATGAGTATCTATTTCATTATCAATTTCAGCACTAGCACAATATGTGTTTATTGCTTTTGTTGTCATATGGTTGGTAATTGGAGGATCTACTTCTGTATTGGCATTGCTACAAGGACTGTTAGCATCTTGCTGGTCTTTAATTCCATTGTCATCTACTTGAACTAGGTTAGTGACCTGAGGGTCAGCATCCACAATGACCTTGATAATATGATGATTTACTGGATTATCATTTTCCTCTACTCTCAGATGCCCATCCAGGGGTTCCACAGAGAAAGGGTCAGCCTACTTAGGGACCCCAACGGTAGACCTTCTAGGATGGGGATGGATTTTATAACATTTGTTATCAGTATGCCCAAACATGCTGTAGTGGAAATAGTAGCAGAGCTTTTGTTCAACAACTATATTTTGTTAATAGCCATTCTACTCAGCCCCCAACCATATTTCCTCAACAGCAGGGAGGGTGATGTCCCTTTCTACTAAGATTCTAGCAACTGAAGGTCTGGAAAGGTTGTAAGTAGGAACATTCAATTTCAGAGGTTTACCCAAAGCTTGGCCAATATTAAATAGAACTTTATGGTTGAAGAAATGCAGCTTTAACCCAGGAAGTTTGAACCAAATAGGAACTACATGGAGCTCCTTACTAAGGTCAAACTCATTGGACCTTTTCAAGATCTTCATAGTATTACCTTCTATCTGTAAGAGCTGTTTGGAGAATAATATAGCATAATCATCCTCTCTTGAAAGGTTAATTAGGATGTGCATGCCATCAATAAGGCCCACCCTCCATGCACCTTTAAGTTTAATGCCAATATTTCCTTATAACATCCATTTTAGGGTGTCCCAACTAAAACGTGCCTTTAAGAGTAAATTTACAGACCTCGGTCAGATACTGGATATCCATATCATTATAAATGATAGCCACTTTCCCATTATTCCTACTCAAAGGTTTAATAATTGGGTTAGCCACCTCATGGTAGCTCTGGGGGAATACAAGATCATTAAAGTCTTTAATAGTAGCAACTCCTTTACCCACTACATCAGCAAATGTGGCCTTAGCCCATTGAATATTTGTGGATAAATTTATATTGTTAAGCTCAGCCATAACAGCTCAGCGCCAATGGAATAGTAACAAATTCAAAAAATGGTTTTCCCGGGAAGCAGAAAACCATAGAAACCTAGCTAGAACTAGCAAAAGGAAAGAGAACAACCACAGGAAAGGAAGAAAACTAAGAAGTCGAGAGCCAGTAGCTACCACAAAACTTAGGAAGTCAATGGAAACCCTAGCAGAGCAAACTTCAAGCCTTCCGCCACTCCCAACTCCATCTTATATATATATATATATANAAATATTATTGAGTGTTTAACATACTTGATACTTATCTTATAGTTAAGTCTTTATATTTATATGTGTAGTTCAGAAGCTGTAGACCTTGAATCATATGACTAAAAAATAGAGAGAATTGTTATGAGGATTATGAATCAGAAAAGACTCCATGAATTTTGTAAAATGACAGATAAAAAAAGCAATGAATATTCAGTTTTGGATTATAATGCTAGTAGCTGAGGGAAGAATCAGAAGATAACTCAAGATAAAAGAGTAACCGAGCAAGATTTTATTCAGAATCTGAATCATCCAGGGAGAATCCGATCCAAATTTTAGGTGATAATGAATTATCACATAGATATCCATTTATTATCAATTTTAAAGTTGATATTTATATGTAAATTGAGAAAATCATTAGAAGATTATTGAATTTAGAAATAAGCATAAGGAATAATAATTTGAATCAATCTGAAATTGAAAAGCTCATAGAAAAGCTCAAATTCAAAAATTTAGTAGGAATCGAAGAATCCTGAAAGGATTGAGTGATTGATTAAAGATTACTTAAATGGAATTTTGATATAAGAGGAATACTTAGTTGGGCTGATGATGTTAAACCAAACGCTTCATGGGAGGCAGCCCATAGGTTATCTATGTTAGTGTGTTTGTGAGTTGTAATAGTTTGAGATTTGTTGTGTTTTTTTTAGTGTTGATTGATCAGTTTGATTAATTTTGGTGGATGTTTAGATTATTAGTGGATTGATTTGATCTTTGTTTGCCATTATGGATTGATTAGTTTGATTGATATTGGTGGATGTTTGGATTGTTTCTAGATTGATTTGATCCTTGTGTCTCATGAGGGAGGTGATTTTTAACTTCTTATTATGGCTAGACTTGTATATGTTCTCTTATAGCAGTTGATTTGACGAGTCCACTATGACTTTGATCTTAATCATACTTGAGTTTTACTAGAGACATCTTGAGTTTGGACAATAACAATTCATCTCAATTTTTTCACTTCCTTTGTCTGACCTTATTTTTATTCGGTAGGGTCATGAACCTACTTGATGAGCAACATGTGGATGATCTTATACTATCTTTTTAACTGTTATTGGTACTTACTATTTTGGATAAGGTGATGTCTGAGGTTGATGTTCGTGACTAAATGTAACAAGAATAATCTTGTCCATTGGTTAACCCTACAAAATTCATGGAAGACACTTGATATATTAGTGTAGTGATTTCATTAGAAATTGGAAGTTAGTTAGTCATATGTGAAGAGTTAAGGGAAGAACTAACATTATTTATCTTGTGTGTTTGTGTCAATTTTACAACAATATAAAGGACTTGGGAAACACTTAAATATATCTTTTTAGGATGATACATGTTGTGCTAATAGAATTTTCTTTAGTCAATTTCATTCTGGCATGTTTAGTTTAAATTTACTGTTTACTGCACATTATTTTGTCCTAATTGTATTTGTAAATGTTTTGATAGACACCCATAGTAAGTACTTCTGGGATGTGATTTTTCTTCTTGCCTATTTTTTTAATACTAAATGCTATACATCTTAAAAGTAAAGTTTGGGGGAGGAAGACAAATAAATTTCAGAGTTAGTATACTCTCTTTTAGTTTAATATTGTTCCAAGCATGTTTTAAGCTAGATTTAATTTCTCTTATAGTTAATCTATCCAGATTATGTATTTATACAAATTTGATAGGATGTTGCCGTAGCTCATAGATTCAACTTTTATTTTATATTTTTGCTACATTTTATGGAATTGATTGAAAAATATTTAACAATTCAAGTTTGGGGGGAGGAAGAAAAATAAATTTCAAAGTTAAAATTTACTTGTCCTAAAAAAAACTATAAATAAACATTATTGAAAAAATGATTTTTGCTATGTGGAGCTTTCTTGAGATTACTAAAATTTGAATTATTGTAATGCAATAGGAAAACATAGTAAAACATTCAGTAAAGAGGATGAAACTAAGGTTAAGATGTTTAGTAGAAAATAGTAGGGAAATGATTTTACTATTTATAGTAGGAAAAATTGAATATTTCAAAAATTAAAGATTGTTAGATTAATAATTTTTTTCAGAATTTAAACTCCATTAAAAATTCTTTTTCTAATACTACATTCTCAATTAAGGATAGGAAATAAGTTTTTAACTTTATATTAGAGATAGTGAAATCCAAATTCATTAAAGGCCTATCCAAATATTGTAATACCCACATAAAAGAGTAAGGATTAAAAAGATCCTGAAATAAAAGGAAAAGAAAAAAAAAAGGAAAAGAAAAAGAAAAAAAAAGAAAATATGTGGGGAGATGCTTGAGGATTTTGACCTAATTAAAAATTGATTTCACTTGAATCTTTATAAAGAAGAAAACTTAGGATCAATCCTAAGCTTAATTTTAGAAAGTATTAGTAAAATTATTTTCTTAGATTCTTAAATTCTGAAATTAATATTTTTCAAACAATCCAAATTTTGGAAAAATTTCAATTTTTTTCTGAATTAAATAGAAAATCAAGATTCCTACGTTTAATACTAAATATTCTGGTATCATAAATACATCTAATTTAATGGAAATTCTTCTAAGTTGGACTATAAAATTTTTAGAAAAAAATTTAAAGTTATCTTAAAGAAACCCGCTAACATAAATCAACATACTTTAAAGTTTTAGTGTTACTTGAGGATAAGTAATGTTTAAGTTTAAGGGAATTGACATGCCTAAAAATTACCTAATTTTTTTTATATTTTTTATTCAAATTTTTAAAGATATTGCATTTTAAAGGAAGATATTTTGCTTTTTTTTGGTTTTAGGTACAAGAAATGGAGTTTTGGAGAAAATGGAGCAAAGATGATGCAATTTGGTGTCAAATCGAGCAAGGAAGAAAATTTTGATTTGGCACATTTTATATGTCTTTCTATGCTTAATCTCTTTTACATTTATTATATATTTTTGAATGAAATTGCACTTTAAAAATGGTTATTTTCAAGTTTAGTAGGTATAACTGTTTGAGTGGATTGATGCTAAAAAGGGGTGAAACGAATGTAAAACAGGCTGCTGCTAGTAGGGTGGCACCTAAGTGCCAGAAAGTGGCACCAAATATTCCCATAATACGACACCTAATGGCCAATTCTGGTGCCTAGGCACCATAAACAATTGTGGCCGAATCTAAATGGCCCAAGAAGTTTATAAGGCACCTTTTGGAACTTAGGAAGGCAATTTTGGCATTTCAAAATCTTGGAAACTTCAAGAACATCGAGAGGAAATAAATATGAGTAGAAAAGTAGATTTTTACCTTTTTTGGAGAGATTGGCGAGGTATTTTGAGAGATATGTGCAAGGAAATGTACAAGCATTGCATGGATTTGTAGGAGGCTTTGTTAGAGAGATTTACATCATTCTTTTAGAGGGAAAAAGCTAAGTGTTGTGTTCTTTATTTTTTTATAATCATTGTAAATACTTTCTATGAGATTTGCTGTAGTTTGGTGACATTTTCTGTTGTGTTTTATCCATGCTTTGTAAGTAGTTTCCTTTACTCTTTTCTTTTAATATGAAGTTGTGGCAGGAGTAGAAAATTTTGTTTTAAGATAGAATAACTTTTATTTTCATGTGATGAGTAATATCTTCTTTGCTTCAACGACATAACTTAAATGGCAATAGGTTATGTTAAAATCTTTTGTAAGTGAAACTAAAACTCAGGAAAGTGGTGATCTCACAACTTTAGTGCACTCACATTGATTGATTGGCTATGTTGAAGTAGTTTAGTCGGTGATGCAACTTTTAAGGAATTATACATCATGATATATGATCTCAATCTTAGATAACTGGACTACGATGTATGCGATTATATTTTTAAGTTTTCCTTACTTATATTTCTTACTTTGCAACGATGCCAAAAACTTAACTTTGATGCAAAAAATAATGTAATTATTAGATTTAAATATGAGATAAGTATACATGCCGTTATCAAGTAATATAAGACTTTTTGATTAAGCATTGAATATCAAATCCACAATGAGAATTTCAATCCTTAAATAAGTCAGAATAAAATAGATAGCAAATTCTAACTTACAAAATATTCTTACTCAAACTATATATGCTATAATAGGAATGAAAGTTTGATTCTTTTTTATAATTTTTTATAATTGAAAATAAAGTAAACAACTAACTAAATTTAACTAGATATTGGTAAGATGAAATAAATATAAATAAAATATATATATTTTCTTATCACAAATCAGTAAGAAGTATAGGAATTCTGTTGTGGAAGTATTCAAATTGTGTTATCACAAGTAGGAGTAATATTGTTCTTTACCTTCACTAGAGATGTTATAAAGAACATTGACTAATTTAAAGTTTGAATAGTCTTGAAGATGGGCTAGGTAAGGAAGATACTAGCTCTCACTCTAGAGCTCCCTCTTCTTTGTCCACCTGGGGGCTAACATCTTGTATCAAGATTTAAAACTATAAACCAAATTGGGGGCTTTAACCGGTCACTCTTAAGTTCTCTAACTCTAGACCCTTCAAAGATTATTTCCCTATTTATTTGCGCTCAACCATACGAATTACATTCTCATCCATATAATTTCATGTTATTCTTACCATTAGTTGACCGAAATAATATCATCACAGATATTACATGTCTCAAAAAAATAATTAACATCTTAATTGGTCAAATGAAGAAGTAAATGAAGTACAAGGATTAAAATCATCACAACTTATTCCAACATTAAAGATTAATACTTCACATGGCTTCCATCCAACACTTAATCACTTATCACTTTAAGGAAAAAAGATCAAGAAAACTACTAAGAATCCATGGTGAAAACTCAACCACACTTAAGTTAATAAGTATAAATCATATAAACAAGCAAGAAGTCTAAATTAAAACCAAATGTAGTCACAAAGATAAAAACTTATCTCAAATCCTCTCCTCCAAACTGTTGAAGTTCCTTTGAATCTCTTCCCTTCCTTTCTCTTACAATACTCTCAACTAACACACTAAAACTCCTCTCCTACTTCTTTCTAAATGTATCCTAATTAATCTAAAGAAGTCTCAAAGAGAGGGGGTGGCGATGGCGTCTGGAGTGACTAGGGGGGCGTAGGAGAGAGTTCTTCAATCAAACCCTAGTTTTCTTTTATAATTTTTCAAAAGGAGCTTTGATGTCCCTTCAAAATTTGTACACATTCAATGAATCTTCCAAGAGTGGCCTCCTTTCAAAAGCTATATGAAAGTTTTGCATGTCAATTAACCATATCCCATGTTTTCATCAAGAGTTTCTTCAAACATCTCTTCTAAAAGTCATCCAAATTCATTGAATCATCAAGTAACTACCTCTGGTGTTGAAGCGTGAGGTATGTGGCGCTTAGGCCTGACCTTCTAGGTTTTCCTGGTGCGTAAGCGCCAGCTTTGGGCGCTAAGAAGCCACATTTTTTGCACACCTTCATTTTTGCTCCAAATTTGATATTTTCTAACTCCTTCCACAATTTTTTTTTCCATTTGATTGTACCTGAAAGAAAAATACAAAAATACTTTCTAGTAAAGCATAATATCCTCAAAAATAGGTATAAAGATTTCTACATAAATACTATATATTTTAGGTGTATCAAAATCCCCAAACTAAAAATTTTATTTTTCCTCAAGTGACACTCCAATCTTTCAAAACCAAAATAAGTATATTATGTAATAAAGTTTCTTTAGGATATTCTAAAATTTAGAACTAGAATTATAGCAGTCAAATTTAGAAAAAAACTTTAAGAAGTCTCAAAGAGAGGGGGTGGCGATGGCGTTTGGAGTGACTAGGGGGGCGTAGGAGAGAGTTCTTCAATCAAACCCAAGTTTTCTTTTATAATTTTTCAAAAGGAGCTTTGATGTCCCTTCAAAATTTGTACACATTCAATGAATCTTCCAAGAGTGGCCTCCTTTCAAAAGCTATATGAAAGTTTTGCATGTCAATTAACCATATCCCATGTTTTCATCAAGAGTTTCTTCAAACATCTCTTCTAAAAGTCATCCAAATTCATTGAATCATCAAGTAACTACCTCTGGTGTTGAAGCGTGAGGTATGTGGCGCTTAGGCCTGACCTTCTTAGTTTTCCTGGTGCGTAAGCGCCAGCTTTGGGAGCTAAGAAGCCACATTTTTTGCACATCTTCATTTTTGCTCCAAATTTGATATTTTCTAACTCCTTCCACAAATTTTTTTTCCATTTGATTGTACCTGAAAGAAAAATACAAAAATACTTTCTAGTAAAGCATAATATCCTCAAAAATAGGTATAAAGATTTGTACATAAATGCTATATATTTTAGGTGTATCAAAATCCCCAAACTAAAAATTTTATTTGTCCTCAAGTGATACTCCAATCTTTCAAAACCAAAATAAGTAGATTATGTAATAAAGTTTCTTTAGGATATTCTAAAATTTAGAACTAGAATTATAGCAGTCCAATTTAGAAAAAAACTTTAGTACATGTGACCAACTTAGAGTTTAAAAATCTTTAACATATAGAAGTCTAAAGATATGAGTTCCTATCTAGTTCAAAAATATTTTTAAATTCTCCAAATATAGAGTTTAAGCATTCTATCTTTTCCACTTAAAAAAATTTATTACGAATAATTATACTTACAATATTATATCCTTAAGCTTAAGTGTTTCTCAAGTCTTACACTTTAAAAAGGTTAGATGTGTAAGCAATTTTTGTTTAGGCACTAATCCTCATGCTTTTTCTCCCCATTTCATCTTTCTTTTTCTTTTTCATTTTCTTTTTTCTTTTTTTCTTTTCCATTTTCTTTTTCTTTTTCTTTTTCAGGTGAGGATTGCTATATCTGGATAGGTCTTTAATGATTTTGAATTCCACTCCTCCTTTCTTAAAGAAAAGTTTTGATATATAACCTTTAATTTTTTTTGGAAAGAGCATAGCTCCATCTCTATTAGTAAAAAGGACAAAAAGAGTTACAATCAAGAAGGACCCCTAAAAACCAACAGGGTGAACCCCTCAAAAAAAACTAAAAAGAAGTTAATCTAACAAAAGGTAGGGGAAACAAACCCCCTTCCAATAATAGTTGCAGTGGAGGAGGAGTGATTTTGCTAATAAAGGTGTGAGAAGTGTGAAGCCCCATTTTAGCAAGCTAGTGAGCAGATTTGTTATCTTCCCTGTGAATATGGGAGTAAAAAATCTGAATGTCTTTCCCCATTTGCTGAATCTCCTTGATTAAGTATACCAGATGCCAAGGACTTTCTCTAGAGCCATTTACTAGGCTAACCAAAGTGCTAGAATCAGATTCCACCTAGCGGTGATGAAAACCAAATTTGTTGGCAAGAAGAATGGCCCAATAAATAGCCAGAGTTTTAGCTTCTAAAGGATCTCTAGCAAAGGTAGGTAATTGAAAGAATAGTATACAGAATCCCCAAAAATCCCTAAAAACACACCCCATGCCAGCATGGGGTATAAAAAATTGCCATCTTTATTAACTTTGACCCACCCCTACTATGGAGGTAGTCACTTCACCAAAATTGGCTTGATTGGACCGAAAGTATTCTAAATACCATGACTAAGAATCTCTGGAAATTTCTTATGTTTACCGAGTTTTTGTACATAAGAAAGATAGTTAAGAACAACTTTCCTCACCCCTAATTCAGCTTCCTCAAACTTCATCTTATTTCTTGCCATCCACACAAACCAAGCCACAATGCAAGGCACCACAAAGAGCTAATCATTCAGCCAGTCTTACCAACACTAAAAGAAATCCTTCCAAGGCAGATTCTGAATTGGTATATTAACCTGATTTAAAAAACTTCCCAAATCAGCTGTATAGTGGAGCATTTGAAGAATAGATGGTTCACAGATTCCTCCTCCTCCTTAAACAAAACATACCATGAAGGACCCCTTAGTCCTTTCAATTTCAAAATATCATCAGTGGGAATAATCTTGTGAAATAATCTCCAGCAAAAGAATGACATTGATGGTGATATAAATTGGCTCCATACTCTAGTACCCCATTCCACATTTTATTGAGGGAAACAACACTCCCCAATGAAGGCAGACACTCTATCCTTTTTTGATGGGTCAATGGAAATTCTCTAGATACTAGCAATCTGAGAAGGTGCACATACTGTTTGGAGGGCTTCAAAATTCTACCCCCCATTCACCCAAAAGTCAGCCACTTGAATAAATTCATTAGCATTACAAGTGGGGAATCCAGATTCCCATCTAGAGTCTACTTGTCCAACCAAAAGTTTAGTTTACCCTCCCCTACTTCCCAAAAGAGTAAATTTTTAGCCTCAGACCTAACCTTCAGCATCTTGACCCAAATAGTCGAGTCACCCATTCTCCTTTGAAACTGAGTGGGATGACATTGCTTACAGCATTTGCCCTTCATAAAAACATACTAGAGGGAAGATTGATTTCTGAATTTGATCCATAGTTTACATAGATTAACATGTATAATATGAAAGAAGCTTTTGAAGTCCAAACCAGCAGACTTAGTGGCTTTACAAACCTTACTCCAGCTAGTCCAATGCATTTGCTTCCTTTGCCCAGACCACAAAAATGATTAAAGATTCTATCCAAACTCTTTTCTGCGGATTTCTTCATCACTTCCATCTGTGACAAATAAGCAGGAAGAGTAGATAAGACACTTTTCAAAAGAGTTACTCTTCCCCCATTGGATAAATAAGAGTTGACCCAACACTGTAGTTTGTCTTGAATTTTCTCCACAATATGATCAAATTGAATCTATTTAGTTTTACTTTTTATAAGAGAAGCAACAAAATTTTTGAGAGGGAGTTTACTGTCCCTAAATTCTATGGTTTCAGGAATCCAATGTTTCATAAGTGGCTTTAATTTATGACTATACACAACCAAACATTTCTGTGTATTCAAGAGCATGCTAGAGCTTCTTTAGAATTGTTCTAAGCATTTAAGGAAAGATCTAATAACTGGCTTAGTGAATTTAGAGAAAACAATGATATCATCAGCAAAGCAAGGTGGTTGACAATCAAATTGGATCTATGGTTGTATAGAGAATGAGGAGCTTTCACATCAATCTCATTGAGCATTCTAGACAAATAATCAAATGCTAAAATGAAAATAGTTGAAGATAGAGGACCACCTTTCTTCATACCATTAGAAGCACTTAAGAACTCATGGGGGCAGCCATTAACAAAAATAGAATGATGATTATTAGAAAGCCATCTACAAAAGAGAGAATTAAATGAATGAGAGAAACCTCTAGCAGTAAGAACCTCCTCAATAAAGCCCCAATTAATAGTGTCATATTCCTTCTTGATGTCCAATTTGAAAATGACATTTCCCCCTCTGCACTGCCTATCCAGATCCAGCACCAGCTCTTGAGCTATTAGGACATTATCCGCAATGATTCTCCCATAAGAAAATGCAGTTTGATTCTCACTTATCATTTGATTATGATGTGGTTGTAATCTTCTTGTAATAATTTTGCTTATGACTTTAGATAGAATAGAAGTCAAGCTGATACGTCTGAAGTGTTCCCATCTTGATTTAGCCTTATCCTATGGTATCAGAGTTATAGTGGACGAGGTGAAATATTTGGGGAGATCAAAACCCAAGAAGAAACTTTGAATAGCCACAATGACATCATTCTTGACAATATGCCAGGCTTTTTTATAAAAATCAGCTAAAAAACATCACGCCCAGCCAGAATTATCAATAGAGGATAAAGCCTTCCAAATTTTATTTTCATCTAGAACAGTAGTGACATCCAAATTTTTAGCATAGTCCACCTTTTCCTCAAAAACCTCTGGCTGGATAGGAAGCCTCTCCAACTGATGTTGAGTAAAAATCTTCCTGAAGTATTGTAAGTCACTTGTAGCAATCTCTTCACCATTATCAATCCATCTCCCATTATTATCAAGAATCTTATGAATAGTATTGCAACTTTTCTGATAGTTAATACAGGCATGGAAAAATTTGGAATTTTTGTCCCCCTCACAGAATTTAAGCTTTGAAGCTTTCTGAGCTTAAGACTCCTTCTGCATTGAGATGGCTTCCATTAACTCTTCATTGGCTCTAAACAAGTCAGCACTTACCTCATGATTCAATTCAAGTAGATTCTCCCACTTGAGCACATTATCTTCAGCTTCCTTGACTCTGGTATTAACATCTCCAAACAACGTCTAATTCCATTATGATAGCTATTTTCCCATCTTATTATGAAGCATCCAGAGCTTAATCTATGGGTTGAAAAGATTGCAATCTCTCCAAGCTAAGAGAACTTGATTGAGAAAGTCATTATGTAAGGACCACATATTCAAGTACCTGAAAGAAGACTTATTCTTTTTAGAAGATGTAGCAATTGTAATTAAAAGAGGTATGTGATCAGAACCACACATGAATATATGTTGTACTGAAGTGTGCAGAAAATCTTTCAGCCAACCATCATTGACCAGAATTCTATCTATTGTTTCCCAGACATTACCTCTCCTCCAAATAAATTTGGGTTCAAGGAACCCCAAATCAAACAACCCAGCCTTTTGAATATTATCATTAATATATTTAAGTAAGGTATTCTATCCTCTTTCTTTTCACTAGAGGATGCCACACAATTAAAGTCACCCCCCACAAGCCAAAAGGAACTAAGATTACTGCTAATATCCAGTAGTTGACACCACAAATCTTGTCTAGCCACAGCTGAACAACCTGCATTGATAAAAGTGGCTAAGCCACTAACCTCCCCCAAAGAGAAGCTCAGATGAAGGAACTGCTCATTGTCCCTAATTACAGAATAATGCATTTCATTTGTATAGAATAACCATATTTTATTACTGACATTAGTGAAAATAGAAAACCATAAAACTTTTTAGTGATTCTTTGAATATGTTTAGAGACCAAAGGTTCCATAAGAGGAATAATCCAAAATTCGTGCATCCTATTAAGAGCAAGAATTATGTTGAGGGATCTAGGATGAGCCAATCCTCTAACATTCCAACATATAAATTTCATCATAAAAAAGAAGTGGATTTCCTCCTTCTTCTAATTCTGACCCCAATAGCAGCATGCTAGGAAGAGCCGTCCCCTACTGTGGAAGAGTTAAACACCAAATTCTTTAATTCCTGTATAATTTTCTTTTTCTTTTTAGTTTTTTGGACTTGCCAGTCCTCTTCTAAGTTCAAATTCATCTATTTTACTAAATTAACATCCAGAGAACCTCCACAATGAGGTTCCTCAACATTCTCTTGACCCCCTCCACATCAAGTTGTGTAATTTGCCTCTGATGGTTAACCACCTCATCGCTAAGAATAGTTTCAATAATAGGTGGGTGAGCCAAATACTGCAAGATTTCCCTAGCATTAATGTTAGTATGTAGTGATGTCATACCATAGGCACCAGTCACAGGAGCCCAAACATTGGTATCCAATTCATTCTTGACTGGGGTGGAAACTGACATGATAGCCTCAGCACCCCCAGAGAATACAGTAATTAGATGCTTTTCACCATTTGATACATTTTCCACAGCAATACCCTTTTCTTCCCTTTCTCTAGTGGCCTCCTGTCTTTTTCTCAAGCTGGGATGGAGCCTGAAGCATTTGTGTCAGTATGTACATACATTTTACAATGGTGACAGTAATATGGCTTTTGTTCAGCAATAACTTTTTGCCAATATCCATTATGTTCAGTACCAATCCAAATTTCCTCCACAACAGGGAGAGTGATGTCCCTTTCAACCAGGATCCTGGCCACTGAAGGCCTGAAAAGGTTTAACGTGGGCACTTTAAGCTTGAGAGGTCTCCCTAGAGCCAACCCAATGTTGAACAACACTTTATGATTGAAATAAATGTAGCTTAAACCCAGGCATCTTGAACCAGATGGGAACAATAGGTAATTCTCTACTTGGATCAAAATCTAGTGTCCACTTTAGTAGCTTAATAGTAATACCTTCTATCAGGATGGACTATTTAGGAAATAGTGTAGCATAGTCCTCTTCTCTAGATAAATTAATTAGAATGTGTCTGCCATCCAGTAACCCCACTCTCCAACCTCCATTTAATTTGAAACTGTCAAAAAATCTCCTAATAAATTCCATCATAGAGTGACCCAATTGAAACTTCCCTATAAGGGTAAACTTACAGTTGTCAGTAAGCCCATGGATGTTATCTTTAGAGTAAAAGATAGCCATTTTCCCCCTTTCTTTACAATAGGCTTAAATACTGGGTCAGCTCCCTCATGGTAAGCTTGAGAAAAAATTAAGCATCATAATTTTTTATGGTTTCAAATCCCTACCCAACAATGTCTGCAAAAGTTGGCTTTGACAATTGGATATTAGTAGCCAAATCTAGATTGTTTGGTCTAGCCATCGGTGAGTCAGAAAATAGAAGAAATTAAGTGACAACAAACTGAATGATGAGTGGAATACAACCCTTAGCCATTCAGTGAACACAGAAAGCCAGCAAGATTAGGAAAGGCAAAATGAAGACCTCAAAGCACACCAAATTTGAAAACCAAAACCAAGAGACAGTAAGAGGAAAAGCCACAGCAGAAGCTTCCACCAGTAGTCCCAAATCAATGGAACAGTAAAAATTAAAAATCCAAAAGCCCGGGAAGAGAGAAATATTCAGGAAACACAACAGAGAGTGTAACAAACCCTCCAAGGATTCAAGAGCAAGAAAAATTTGCCAAAGAACACCAGATTCAACTTCCCAATCTTGCCAGCAATCATCCATTTCGCAGAAACCCTAGCTGAGCACAGGGAAACCTTACCGCCTTATCCATTATATATATATATATATA